>QLTV01001318.1:3267003-3285475 GCA_003457575.1 Thermophis baileyi | reverse complement strand
GGGGTCACGGCATTCAAGCAACTAATCACCAAAGACCTAGAAGCAAACAAAGTAATAACCAAAAGCCAACATGGGTTTGTCAAAAACAGATCATGCCAGACAAATCTTATTGCATTCTTTGACAAAGTGACAAAATTAGTGGACCAAAGGAATGCTGTGGATATAATTTATTTGGACTTCAGTAAGGCATTTGATGAAGTAGACCATAACCTACACCTTGATAAGATAGAAAAATGTGGGTTAGACAGCATCACCATCAGATGGATTCGTAACTGGCTGACCAACCACACTCAACATGTAGTTCTCAATGGAACTACATCTACATGAAGTATGCAAGGCTCTGTTTTAGGCCCAGTACTCTTTAACATCTTCATCAATAATTTGGACGAGGAAATAGATGGGGTACTCATCAAATTTGCAGGCACACCAAGCTAGCAAGAATAGCCAACACTCTGGAAGATAGGCTTAAGATACAGAAAGATCTTGACAGACTTGAACATTGGGCGCTATCTAACAAAATGAAATTCAATGGTGAAAAAAGTAAGGTTCTACATTTAGGCAAGAAAAACAAAATGCACAGGTACAGTATATGTGGTACCTCACTCAATAATAGTAACTGTGAGAGGGATTTGTAGACAATCATTTAAATATGAGCCAGCAGTGTGCTGCATCTGCCAAAAAAGTCAATACAATGCTAGGCTGCATTAACAGAGGGATAGAGTCAAGATCACATGAAGATTAGTACTACTTTATCAAACCTTAGTAAGACCGCATCTGGAATACTGTGTCCATATTTGGCCACCTCATGTTGAGACTTTCGAAAGAGTGCAGAGAAGAACAAGAAAGATGATTAGGGGACTGGAGGGTAAAACACATGAAGAACGGTTGCAGGAACTGGGTATGTCTAGTTTAATGAAAAGAAGGACTAGGGCGACATGATAGTAGTGTTCCAATGTCTCAGGGGCTGCCACAAAGAAGAGGGAGTCAAGCTATTATCCATAGCACCTAAGGGCAGGACAAGAAGCAATGGGTGGAAACTAATCAAGGAGAGAAGCAACCTAGAACTAAGGATAAATTTCCTGACAGTTAGAACAATTAATCAGTGGAACAACTTGCCTCCAGAAGTTGTAAATGCTCCAACACTGGAAGTTTTTAAGAAGAGATTGTGTAACCATTTGTCTGAAGTGGTGTAGGATTTCCTGCCTAAGCAGGGGGTTGGACTAGAAGACCTCCAAGGTCCCTTCCAATTCTGTTATTCTATTCTATTCTAAAATGGCTTACTTTGCATACCATATTAAGCTGTATGTAGTTTGATTATGGCTTAATGTGCTGAATTACTGCATATACTCAAGAAATAAGCCCATCCATGAATAAACTGACCTGAAAAATTGTAACCAACTGAGCAAATAGTTTTCCTTTTTTCCATTTACTAACTTGTTTTTCATGTAGCTCAAATTCTGTGGCAGCAACAAAATGTTAATCTCCTCTACTCTACTAATAACTTTGGCTTGAAAGCTACATCATATAACAATTGGCAATGTCCAGAAATGGTGATTGCCTGCCTACAGAAATGTACACAACAAAATATAAAAAACTGCAAACTTTTACGCCATCATTTAAAGATTGTGATTAAAAAACAACAACGAGGTCTAGTCTGCAGATAAGCTGAACCCAATTTTTGTTGTGTATTTTGGAAGCAAAAAAAATTCTCATCTTATTTCTATTTGTTAGATTTGTTTTTAATCCCACCTTTATAAGTACATGTAGTCCTTAACTTACAAGTTACAACCATTCATTTAGTGACCATTCAAAGTTACAACAGCACTGAAAATGTGACTTTACAGCCATTATTCACCCGACTGTGGCAGCATTCCCATGGTCACATGATCAAAATTTGGATGCTTGGCAATGATCTCATATTTATGACAGTTGCATTGTCCTAAGGTCACATGATTACTTTTGCAATCTTCTGATGAGCAAAGTCAATGGGAAGCCAGATTGACTTAACAACTGTGTTACTAATTTAACAACTGCAGTGATTTATTTAACAACTGTTAATTAAAGGCAAGATAGATCATGAAATTGGGCAAAATTCACTTAACAACTGTCTCACTTAACAACAGAAATTTTGGATTCAATTATGATCGTAAATTGAGGACTACCTGTAACTCAAAGTACTGTAGTAGAAGAATAGAATAGAATGACTGAGTTGGAAGGGACTTTAGTCTTCTTCTAGTCCAACCCCCTGCTTAGGCAGGAAACCCTACACCACTTCATTCTTAGTAAACCTATATAATGCTACTTCCTTCTATTTTGCCCACACCAACAACCCTGTGAGGTGGGTTGGGCTGAGAGAGAGTAACCAGCCCAAAATCACCCAGCCAGCTATCATGCCTAAGGCAAGACTAGAACTCACAGTCTTCTGGTTTCTAGGCCAGTATCTTAACTACTACATCAAACTGGCTGCCTATTATATGTGAATTTCTACATTAACTCATACCCAGTGGCTTTTAAAGACTGGAATTTTCTTGTGGGACAAAAAACATCTACAGTGCCATCTTCCACTCAAGCTGAATCATGTTTTAGAAGTTAGGCTGACATAGTTTCTCTGGGTAGTAACTATGAAAAGGTTGCACATTATGATTGGAAGATTAAATAAACTTTCAAAGTGAGTTCAGGTTGTTTACTGTATGGACATGTCCAGGATGTTATTTGGATAATAATCTTCCAGAATGTTCTTTCAACATGCCTTGAAATTTGCTTGGCATCTCCCACTCAAATTGGGTCACCATTTGTTGTTTCATGATCTTTCACAATTGGCCAGTGCTGTTGCTTTTATTTTTATTGCTAAAAAATAATGGAATTTCCATGATGTTGTATCTGCTGTGATTTTAAGGAAATAGGTGATTTTAAGGAAAAATGAGGAATAGGTGATTTTAAGGAAAAATGAGGAAAACAATATGGGTTGGCTAAGGATTTTAAATTTCAGTCATTCAGAGTTCATTAAGTACATTTAAATGTTGCTTCAGTGAATGTTGCTTCAGTGAATGCTTACATAACTATGAGTGGCTTACATTCGTAAAGAAGCTTAAAATAAGAAAGGAAACACAAAACAGTTGCTGCTTTCATTATATGATCCAAGCAACAATATTAAATGCATTCCACCGAAGAGGAGCATTGCAATGAAATGCACTGCGTGCCCAAAGTTAAGAAGTATCCGTCATTACATTTCCTAATATATATAATCATCTAAAGTTAATTCTCCGGGAATAAGAGATCTACACACTGAGAAAAAAAGTACTTTGATCTATTTTTTAAAAAAAAGGTTTCTACGGTAGGCAGGATGTCAGCAACAGGAAGTGTAAGTAAGTGGACTACATTACCCAGAATTCTCCTTAGGAGGCGGGACAACAATGAGTCGAAGGCTACAGTTGGAAGACAATAACAGAAGATCTTGAACCGTGGGCAAAGGTTGGAGGAGCCTGTCATCCCAAGGTAGGAACAGTCTTCTCTGGATACGATTTGCAGTCCTTGAATACTGGACATCGGATGGAAGCTTAGCTATTGCTTGACGCCGCCGGGCCTTCGGGCTTCTTAGGATGACGTTTTAGTCTTGAAAGTTGGAGGAAGGACATTTTACTGCAATTTGGCCTTATAACTGTCATCTGCTTGCAAGTGGACAAGTAGAGTCGGCAGTCTGGCAGAGGGGCACCCCTGCCCCTCCAGCTGTGCATGATAATAATAATAGGTGAATAATCACTCGTGGAATAAAGCAAGGTATTACTCTAAGCGGATCGCAAAGCTGTCTTGGAAAGGAAGGACGGGAGGAGAAAACTTGGGAGCGTCCAGCTTGGTGAGGATAAGGGAACACAGGTCTGCCCTCTATGCAAGCAGCCCTGGGAAATCGATTGGTTAGGTTTGCATCGCGACGTTGTTAATATTAATTATGTGAAATGACATTCTTGGTGTTGCGGAGGAGTGGGGAATAAGGGTTACGTTGAAGTATTTGGTTTCGGTCAGGAGTGTGGGCAGGAAAAGTAGAACGTACTGAAATTTGGAGAATGTTGATGGGCTGGAAAAAAATAAGAAACCTTTGCAGAGAAGCTCACTCAATGCCTGTATGTATTTCGTCTATAATCAACTTTTATTACTGCTTTTATCCTATGGTGAAGGTTGAATTAAACTTTCCTAGATAACTTTTTTTCCCGTGCGTTTGGGAATTGAATTTAAGTTACAAGTCCCGAATCAGAAGGGTACCGATTGTGAAGCTATACGCGCGTGTTGTTTACATGTCGGAAAGCTTCATTTAAAAAAAAAATCTATATTGCCTACGGGTCGTCTGTATAACCTGCACGACTGCAGTCCCCTATCTACAATTTCAGAGAGAAAAGCCCCCTAGACCACAGTGGAGCTTCTAAACAAACCTGAATACGATTGGATTGAATGACTTCAGAGTGTGGGGAGATATTTTTTTAATATGCAAAGATACAAGTAGAGATAGAAAAGAGAAGGTAAGTAACATTTTTTCAAGAAACGCTTGGCTAGAACAATTCCATTCTCCTGTCTTGTCATAAGAAATGAGATAGCACAGTAATTCCTTCCTCCGTGTTTCTTTTCTGCTGAAACTTTCGGGATAGGGATTTCTCCCTGCATACTTGGTAAGGGGTGAAGGTGGTCTCCATGCATCAGTAATAAATGAAGGCTCAGAGGACGAAGTTTACGCTATTGGGTGAGAAATAAATCCTATTGAATTCAATAGCGCTCGCTCCTTAGCCTGGCCTGGACCAGCGTCTTGTCTCACCCTTGAATCCTTCTGTCTTCTAGCCAACAGGAGTAGGGATAGTTGCCGAAGTTAGGTACACAGGATGGTGGTACAGGAATAGGACGAGATTGTCTTCTGCTTATAAGGGGTAGAAGTTTGCGCTCTGTTGCTTTCCGACGACCATCAGCTGTATAAACCCCCAGAAGCATGGGTCTTGGAGTGGGGTGGTCTGAAAGCTGGGGGATGCAGATATTGCCGAGAAAAGACCAAACGGAGAACCGAGGGCGGTGCTGGGCAAAGGACGTGAGAAGCCGGCTTGGCTTAAGCGGACTGCTCTTCTCCGTTTTCCCCGCGGCCTTCGCGTTCCTTTGCTCTTTGCCGGATGATCCCGAAGTGCCTCGGCCGCAGGGCCCTCAGCCGACAAGGAAAGCGGTGGCGGTGGCGGCGGCGGCGGCGGCGCGATTCGGCTCGGCTGAACCAGGAGTCCGGCCATGGCAGAGACGGAAAGCGGCGGAGACAGCTCGGTGCATGAGACTCGCTTCGAAGCGGCCGTGAAAGTGATCCAGAGCCTGCCCAAAAATGGTAAGTAGAAGGAAAACGATGGAGGTAGACTCGGAGCAAGTGAGTGGGGCGATTGTAAGATGTGGATGAGTCCGATTTTCCCCCTGACATTTTGAAATAAATGATGCCAATAATTAGTCAGCCTTGTGTAGTATCAAAGCTAAGCAGAGCTGGACCTGGTCAGAACTTGGATGGGGGACTCCCTTCAAAGGACATGATGACTGGGAAGTGAAAGGCTTCACCAAACTACTTAGGTGGGATTGCCAAAGTGGTCAAGGACAACTTGAAATTTTATGTTAGATCTGGAGTGTCCAAGGTAGACTGCTCACTCTAGATCAGTGATTCCCAACCTTTTTTTGGCCATGCCCCACCTAAGCATCTCTAAAATCCTGATGCCCCCCCCCCGTAACATATAATTCTTACTATTCAAAAAGTGAACTCCTACTCACGCAGAGGAAGCCTAAAAGGCCATTAACTTGGTTTAAACAAGGTTCCAATTGCCCCCATTAAAAATCAAATTGCCCCCCTGTGGGGCATGGGCCAGTAGTGGGTTCTAAAACCTGTTGCTACTGGTTCGTGCACATGCACGCGTGCAACACTTCTGCGCATGCGCAGAAGTGTCCCAGGCAGGTGGGCGGAGCCTCTCGCTGCCGCCGCTACCGGTTCATAGAACCGGGAGCAACCCACTGCTGGCATGGGCCCCACTGCTCTAGATAGAAAAAAACACCAAACATCTCTCTTCCAGTCTGGAATGACACAATACTACGGCCCACAAACCAGTCAGCCATGTTTTAGCTTAGTGTGTTAAGTCAATCCAGTTAGGGTGGTTCACTTATGATTCTGCATATGCTATACAAATTCCCATACGTTCATTGAATTGCATTAACGATTAGAATTACATTCAGGGTAAGGGTTTTTGCTAGAAATTTTTCCATTGGTGACAAACATTCTAGAGTTAAGGGTGCCACCAACTTTGTATAATTACTACAACGTGTGTTTCCAGGCTGAGTATGGATTTGAATCTGAATCCTGCATATTCTATGTTCACATAGAATTTATGCTGAAAGTGATTGTTCTTGGAATATAATTCTATACAACTTGTTTTAAAGTCAGTGAAACTTCAAATATACAATGATATGCTGAAAGTAAAAGCATGTGTATTGACCATAAAATAAAAATCTTAAATCTGTACTGAAAAAATGCCAGGAAGTTGAATCTTGGCAACTAGACTTTTCTTTTCCTGTTCCTACGAAACTTTTGCTGCTTATCCAAGTAGCTTCTTCAGTCTTAGCAAGTTAGTTGGGGAAACTCCATATATATATATTACACGGTGGCTTTATTTCCCCCCTGACCTGAATAGATTTGTTAAGTGAGGAGGCAGAGAGTAAATGTTTCAACTCCTAAATCCTTTCCCTATACGAGTCCCTGTAAGTGTGGGCTCCCTATACTGAAAAAATGTTTTTATCCAATCATCTTAAAGTTACAAGCTAAGCTTCAGAAATTCTTCCCTTAAGCAAAATGGTTAGAAATTCAGAAAAAAGTTAAGTGGGGAAGAGAATGTGGCCGGTGGTGAAGCCATGGAGTATTTGGAATGTCTGTAGAATGTAAAATGGTTAACCCTGAATGAGAACAGCTCTTCAGAATCTAAAATTGCCTTAATTTTGACAACTTCTTTGACAATTAAACAAATAATTTACATTTCAACTAATTCTTCTTTGGCTAGCATCCATATGTCCACACTAGGGTTAGGAATACATTGTCCCTTTTCATTAGATTTTGTGTAGGCGATGGCTTATGGGTATAACAATACGTGTTCAGGTTTCTTGCTTTTCTACTCAACCCTTTTTTTGAAACTGCTGGAACAGCACAGGAATTCACATCACTAAACATAATTTGTAGGCATTTTAAAAAGTATTTTAAGAAATAATAGATCAAGAACAAAATTTTGTTTTCATTCCTTCAGCTTTGTTTATTAATTAACCACTTGGCAGTTGCAAAATGATTTCCTGTGCAATGGTCTAAACATGATTTTAGCTGTGAAAATAACACCTCCAGTTTATTTTTCTGTTTATTTAGAGCAGAGGTCTTCAAACTTGGCAACTTTAAGACTTGTGGACTTCAACTCCCAGAATAGCTGGCTGGAGAATTCTGGGAGTCTACAAGTCTTAAAGTTGCCAAGTTTGGGGATCCCTGATTTAGAGGAACCATCATTTATTCCTTCATTAGTAATATTGATTAGTTGGTTTTCTTGTTAAGTAAAGCCATGTTTTGGAATCAAAGGCTCCTTTTTCAATACAGGTAGTCCTTGACTTACAACCACAACTGAGCCCAAAATTTATGTTGCTAAGTGAAACGTTTCTTAAGTGGGTTTGCCCCATTTTACGACTTTTCTTGCCACAGTTGTTAAGTGAATCATTGCATTTGTTAAGTTGGTAACATGATTCTTAAGTGAATCTGGATTTCCCCATTGACTTTGCTTGTCAGAAGGTCGCAAAAGCTGATCACATGACCCCCCGAGACTGCAACCATCATAAATATGAACCACTTGCCAAGTGTCTGAATTTTGATCATGTGACTGTGGGGATGCTACAACGGTCGTAAGTGCGAAAAATGGTCATAAGTCAATTTTTTCAGTGCCGTTGTAACTCTGAATGGTCACTAAACAAACTATTGTAAGTCGAGGACTACCTGTATATATGTCAAATTGTTCTCACAAGTAATTCTTGGAACTATAAATGTAAAATGGGAAGTACTGTATCAATATACGGTACATCTGCCATAAGCAAGATGGATGTGATAAACTCCATTTCTAAGATATTGAGAACAGAGTAGCTTAATAAAATAAATAGAATAGATTTGGGAGTAGTCTGAATAATTCTTCAGATTTTTAAAATCTCTTTTACTGGCCCATTTTGCCATTATTTTGCAAATGGTCAGAGGTCTCCTAGATAGGACTAAAACAGCTAAACTGCCTTAAGAGTAAAGACAGTTGTGGATTCAGCATTATTAGGTAAGTCATAGGGATAAGAACATTCTGATTTATCTTTAGTAGAATAATTGTCATATTTTACTGCAATGTGCTTTGAATTTCTATGGTGTTACGGCTTTTACCCTATGGATTCCACTTCGGATCTAATATGAGACATAGCAGCAATCATCCTTTTTTATGCTTGTCTGGACATTTTACTTTTTCTAATGAAAGAAACACAAAATAGTGTTGATACCATTGCCTGAATATTCACATTGATTGGTTCTTTTCTATTTGTGCAAAGGTAGTTTCATCATTAGATCTCCTCAGAGTTTAAAGTCAAAGTAAACAGGCAAGATAAGTGATATTTGAGTTGAAACTAGTGGGAATAAAGCCATTTTTAAATGATTGGCTACTCTCTTTATTTTGTCTTTACAATAACCTAGAATTATTTTGTTAAAGCAATCATGTCACTGTGTTCTATTTCTCACTCTAAAAATCTTTTTCCGTAGGTTCTTTCCAGCCAACAAATGAAATGATGCTGAAATTCTATAGTTTTTATAAGCAAGCAACTCAAGGACCTTGTAATAGTCCAAGACCAGGATTTTGGGATCCTATTGGTAGATACAAATGGTAAATAGTATACAACAAAGATGGTTTTAATGATTTAAAGTGATGCCTTTTCTATTCTCCCCCTCCCTTGTATGGAAAGTATTTGTTTTGGGATTACAGCACATCCTTTGTGCTGTAATTGGGATTACAGCACATTCTGTCCTTGCTATCTCCAGATGGTGCTGAAAAGGTATTTTAAAATAAGGACAAATAGGCTGAAAAACAGCTTCTATCCCAGAGCAGTAACTACCGTATTTTTCGGAGTATAAGACACACCTTTTTACCCCTCAAAAGAGGGTGAAAACTTGGGTGTGTCTTATACACCGAATGTAGCCCCATCCAGCCACCCCCTACCCTTTGGCCTCTGCCTCCCAGCAATTTACGTCCTTGCAGCAAACAGCGCAGAGCCTGTTAAGCCAAACAACAGGATTATCAGCTTCCCGAACATCAACTGATTCAGGCTGCAGGCAGGCAGCATGTGTTAAAATTGAAAGTGAAACTAACTGCAAGGAGGCAAATTGCTGGGAGGCAGAGGCAGAATTTTATTTTCTTGTGCTAATCACTGCTAAAACTGGCTGTTTGTTGTTTGCTGCAAGGAGGCAAGTCAATAACTATAAATGCCTATAGAATGTTCAAATTATTAGACTTATTTTTTAAAGACTGTTTTATTATTGTTCTAGACAACTTAACAAAATGAAGAAGCTTTTTAAAATAAATGCTTGATCTGAAGAGGCCCAGTGCTATTGTATCTTCTTTTAAATAGCAGAGAATAATGTATACTTCCAGAAAGCCACATCAGTTTTAACAGCATCTGTACAAGTATAGTCTGAAATGTAACAGTGTCCTGTTTTAGTATTAAGATAAGGCAATACACAGCTAACAGTGTATATCATCTGTACAGTTTGCTGTTTGCTGGGAGGCAAATTGCTGGGAGGCAGAGGCAGATTTTTTTTTCTTGTTTTCCTCCCCAAAAGTTAGGTGCGTCTTATACTCCGGAGCGTCTTATACTCCGAAAAATACGGTATATTGAATTCTACTGTATAGTGTAATATTAATGCAGTATCAGGGGTTTTCAATTCAATTGTATAGAATGTGAAGGATGTGTGGTTTTTTTAAATAGTTTTCTTACATATGATGTACACTGAAGATGGCATTTAATTTCGTTGTACGAGGTGCAATGACAATAAAGTAAACTAAACTAAAATATGATCCTGAAAACTCTGGAGATCATACAAATATTTTTCCTTCTGCCTATTATTGCTACTTTTTTTTTTTTGATAAAAACTTTATTACAAAAATATGAACATATATACTATTTGAAATAGAGCTTGACTGCTTTCTTGCTTTTTTTTTTTTTTAAAGTGAACTAACAATGTGATTCTGTACTGGAAAAAAAATCTATTTCTTAGACAATAAGCACACAAAGTCCACAGTCCTATATTAATTATCGAAGTTACTATTACATAATAGTAAAGCAGCCCAGTGTTTTGAAGATGTTCTTCCTGTGACATTCATTGTAGGGATGCATGGAGTTCGTTGGGAACAATGCCCAAAGAAGATGCTATGATTGCATATGTTGAAGAAATGAAAAAGGTAAGAGCTGTTTTATATACATAGATAAGAGTATATATATTTTGCAGGGATTTTATTTCTAGCCTCTGTAGCCTTCCAACTGGTTTAGGTGTGTTTTTTTTAAACTACATTTCAAAAGGAATTTCTGTGACTTACTTAATGGATGTTAATCTTAGAGCTAGCTGCCTTCATATGGAGAGCATTAGGAAAATTACTGCCACAAAAAATAAGTGACACTCTAGTTTAGCCCATTATAGAAGTTTATGCCTGCGAGAGAGCAGGCTCTCCATAAAATTGCTTGCACCTGTGCTCCCTTCTCTCCTCTTTAAGTGCTCTTCCCAGCATCAGCACAGCAAGCTGGATTACAAAACTTGAGCTGTAAAACAACTGAGTGTGAGCTAAGGAGAGAGAAGATGATGTGTGTAAGTAAGCAAGCAAGCAAGCAAGCAAGCAAGCAAGCAAGCAAGCAGCCAGAAAGGCATTTTTTTTCTAGCAGTACTCACAAGGAGTAGTAGCAATTGTAATAGGAGTAGTAGCAGTGGGGAAGATTAGGGAAGAGTGAGTAGTGAATAATAGGAGGTATGAGTACATGTGTGTGTTATCTAGGGGCCTATGTTGTTGTTAGCTCTTTTATGTCTTCAGCTCACCAAATTGGGTTTAGTTTAAAAAAAAACTCCTGCAACAATGTGAGGCAAACAACCTTCCATGGCTTGCTGGAAGTGGAGTTAGTTTATAGCAAAATAAAATTAAATGTGTGCCATTTTAAATTTGTGGTTAAAGACCGTCAGGTTTTTTGTATTTCTGGGTGGTTTGAAAATGAAGCATCAACAACCTAAAAATATGTAAGACTCTCACTACAGTTTGGTAGCTTATCAAATATTGTTTCTTCTCCAGAATTTTTGGTATGTCTGATTCTACTTTGAATACAGAGAAATGTAGCATTTTCCAATTTTTTGATACTGAGTAAAAAAATGTATCATTACATTCTAAATATATACCCTTTTCAGTAGATATTAATATATATTGAAACGGTGTGTGAATTCATATGACTAGAAGACTAGAAGTTGATAAATCCTTAATAATTTTCTAGCTAAACCTGTTTTGTTTTTAAAGATTGCCCAACTTTATAAGGGCAAATGTAAGCAGAAAACATGAAATGGCAAGTATCTATGTAATTGAGTAATTTAGTCAGGTTTGTACAGGAATTGTAAGTAACTGTTAATGAATTAACACATCTTGATACATCATTTAGCGCCATCTTCAAAACAAGATATTCCTCATATATGAATAAAAAGCAAGTTTTTGTGTGTTTTTGTTATGGCATGTGTATTCACATTTACCATATATCTCTATTAATGGTCAATAGAATCTTTCAAGTAAGTAGACCCTACTTTGTAGAGTTATATAGTGAAACCTTGTTTTTAACAAACTGAGATGAAGAGTTTGCTCTATGAAAGGCATTTTAAATAGGATGGTTGCAAAAACAAAAGTTTGATGGGACAAGTATCCTACTCAAAAGAGAGGGATAAGTGACCATTGTATAGAACAGGAAGAAAAAAGGTAGTCGAGCTACTTTTCTGTATAGGGGATTGTTTTTGAAATACAGCAATTGCTGAAATTTGTGTAAGGACATAATTATGCAGCCACGTCAGATTACACCAATTATGTAAATTTAGATTATGTAATAATGTCCTTACACCAATGATGATAAATAACATGGAAATGTAATTTCTGATTTACTGGACATTCATTAATAATGGACATCTGTTAGGTTTTACTCCTAGCCAGGGGCAAACTATTTAGAGAAGCTCACAAGAAACAAAAATAATAATAATAATCAGATGAGTAATATTTATTAAACAAATTTAGAAGCCACAACCAAATGAAATGATGTAAACAATAGTGAAATGTATTGCATGGAAAGATTATTTTCATTGAGGTATAATAAACTCAGGTTTTGCTATAATTAAAAAAAACTACTGTGTACTCTTTTAAATAAGAAATAAAAAAAAGTCAGGTGGAAGGAATCGGAGCAATACCATGAGTATTGATCAGAGTTACTTCTTTATTGTTGCATGACTATTTACAAGAATTTTGCCAGGCTCACCCCATTCTCTTGGGAATAGCTGGATAAGGGATTCATGGATTCTGGAGGTAGTCAGGACCATGTGGCTTCTTGCTGTGCAAGGATTCTAAACTAGCTAGTCTTTTCCTCCTGCCACTCTAGCTGGAGATTCCACCGCAAATATGCTGACATCTTAGAAATATTGGGAACCCTTCTAAAAGTAAATAGCAGATAAAAATTGGTTAATGCAAACATTGAAGTTTTGCTGATTTAGTTTTGATAACTGTTGGCTACAATCCAAATCAGTTTGAGAAGAGATTTTTCTTGTGGGACTGGTTCATAGCAAAGCATCACAGAGATTGTTAAACTTAGCACTGAAAGGTGTGTGGTTCATTCATGTTTTGTGTTTCTCCAGATTCTTGAAACAATGCCGATGACAGACAAAGTTGAGGAACTGCTACATGTTTTAGGCCCATTTTACGAAATTGTAGAGGATAAAAAAAATAAAGGATCTGATCTAATCACAGGTGGGAATACATAACTCTCTTATCAGCTTTAAATTGCTTAATTTTACATTACACAACATTTTTAATGCTGTTTCTCTGGCTTGGACTACCAGTGATTTAAAAGAATGTTAAAGCTTTTTTGTGGTACAGATTAACAACCACTCATTCAGCAATCTTTTGAACTTGCAACAACACTGAATGAATGGTCCTCAAAATTCTAGTATTTGCAGCATCCCCATTTTTACATGACCACCATTTGTGACCTTATCTGCCAACTTCCTACAAATAAAATCAAATAGTAACCAGTAGTGTCCTTGCTTAACAATCCACAGTGAATTGCTTAACAACTGCAATCAGAAATGTTGAAATTTCAGTCACTAAATGGCTAGTTCACATTGCACTTTACTACATGTTGCTCAATTCCATCCCAATTGCCATTGCTAACTGAGGATTATCTGTATTTGTTTTAGAATAAATTATATTGAATATTGAAAAAGATGTATATGGTAAGGTTACCATACTCGAGTTGCAAAGTTCTGGAATTCCCCTAAATGGCAGCAAAAATTTAGACTTTCTTGATCTTCCACCTAGTGGTTGTTTTACAACTTGTATGGATTTTTGCAATCTAATATATAAAGTTATAAGTATCAGAAAAATAAGACTGCTAATAACTCCTGTGAAAATGCATTTATTTCTATTATCATGACATAACTTCCATTGCTTTGTTCTGGCTCGTCTTGGCTAGCTCTTTTTTTCATAATGTCTAAACCAGGTGTGTCCAACCTGCAGCCCGCAGGTCACCTGTGGCTCTGAACAGCTAGCAGTGTAGCCCCACAAGGTTGTAAATTTTTAACAATAATATATTTTATATGCAGCCCAAGACAATTCCTCTTCATTCAGCGTGGCCCGGGCAAGCCAAAAAGTTGGATACCCATGGTCTAAACCAGTGGTTCTCAACCTTCCTAGTGCCGCGACCCCCGTCCTGCCACTGCGACCCCCGCCCCGCCCCCGCCCCGTGCATGATGAGGTGACAAAGGGGGCATGGTGGGCTAGCACACGCTTAGGCGACCCCTGTGAAAGGGTTGTTCGACCCCCAAAGGGGTCGCGACCCACAGGTTGAGAACCGCTGTCCTTCAAGACAATATAATATTTGAAAAGGCACTTAATATGAACTGAAATACGAAATCTAGATTCTATTATTAATAGCTAGTTATATTCTGCATATGGTGACAAAAAAAAATAGCAATCTTGATATCATGCAATTCTCCTTTCCATGCCTCAGGTGAGTAGGATTTTACATAACTTATTTAGCTTGATTCAATATTTCATTTTGTAGGTTTGCGGAAGAGGTTGGCTCACAAACCAAAAAAACAAGCTGGGTTTACTTTGCACAACTTAAAAAACAATGGAAGGTTAAAACTTAACTGAATAGCTAGTTATTAACTGATCTGGTTGTATAAACGCAACCACTTTTAATGCTCAGGTTATGAATTTTACCCCCTCTCATCTCCCTTGTAGAGAGCTGCAGGTTTTCGGCTGTGGCAGAATGTGGGAATGTGATACCTCTTTGCTATATAGCCTGATGGCTATATTTCTAAGCAGTACAATGGGAAAAATGTGGAAGAGATGTTGGCTACATTCTTTGTGTAAATATTAACACAGTGTAGCTTTTGTAGCGCATAAAGTCAATGCTAGTTAATCAGTAGGTCAAATAAAATCTGTAAATTCAGGCATTTAATTAAAATATTCTCTTATCCTTCTCTTCTAATTTGCCACAAATAGTTTCATTATCTGAGGATACACAGATACAAGCACACACAAGAAAATAGGTTTTGATTTATCAATATTATAGTGATGTGAAAAAATCCTGGCAAAAAAGTCAAAGGGACTTTGGTCTTATTTACTTCTAAGAACATTACTCTCTTTTACTCTGCCAAACCATGCAAAACAACTTCAGCAGAACATTTGCAAAGCAGTTGTTCAATTAAAAAAAGTTTTTAAACAATTTCATTAGCCAATGTAGCATTTTGCAGCTTCATCATCAGTTAAAATCAGTATGTATATCAAGAACCTGTTCTTTAAAAATAAGTTTTTTATCTTCTTGAAAACAAAAGTCTGTAATATGCTATTTTGTTGTTGTTATCAAACAAACAAAAACTAGCTATATATGGATGCCTAGTATGAAATTTAGCACTTGTCTCTGAATGTGAATAGAATATTTTGGAAAAACATGACGGTCAAATAGTGCTATTGTACATTTGGTCTACTCCAAATGCTCTTATGACTCCATAAGTGGGTGTCTATTTTGTTCATGAGATATATTCAGCAGCAACAAAATTCTTACAGAGATCGCTAAACTTTCCAATATGGAGTAAGTAAGGCATGATTTGAATACATATTTCTTTGATTGACAGCAAGTAATGATGTTACAAATATAATGAAAAGTCTTAGGGCGTCTTAAAAGTCTTAGTTTATATAGCATAAGCCAATATTTCTCAACCATGGCAGCTTTAAAATTGTAGATTTCAAATCCCTGCAAGGTTGGCTGGGGAATTCTGGGAGTTGAAGTCCGCACATCTTAATGTTGTGAAGTTGAGAAACACTGCCATAAACGTTAATGGTATCAGTTTTAGTGTGGTACACATTATGTATTACACTAAATACACAAATGTATTTCATCAGAGGCACGAAATATTATTTTACAGCTTCTGATGAAGTTAATTAAGAAATACATATTTATGCCATATTAAATTACCATAATCCTTGTTTTTTTACCATAAGAGTCCCCGGTTCTGGAGAAATATTATTATAGATTTAAAAAGCTGTAGAAATAACATTCTGACTACTATGGCAATAGTGCTAATTGAGAAAAAAGTCAGTAAATGATGATATCCATTCATGTGCATTTTTCAGTAATTATAATTTAGTGTTGAGCCTAGATTAAGGTTTTTCCTCTTCTGCTTAATGGATCACTTGAAATTGATTGTCAAGAATTTGCAGATTGGACAATGATAGTTTAGGGAAAGAATGGGAGCAGGTGGAACAATTATATATATATAATCAACCACCATTATATATATTTTTATTGGTATTATATACATTATGTATTTTGCTTCAAATTAAATTAGTTTTTCTGCAAATGGACAGAGTAGTGGCCTTCCAGCATCTACTTGTGAGAATGTAATTTTTATTTCATTGCTCACTTTTTATCACATTAGGCAAGGAGAACAAAAGTGAAATACTATGTTAATTATTTTATCAGAGAAGACGCTAAGGAAAAAAAACCTGAGCAAATTTTTCCCATAACATCAGGGCTGATTCCAACAGATATATCTGTAAAAATATTCTGAGTATTTGGGAAGGCATGACATTGATTGATGCAGTCACATTTTACCCTTCTTCTAGGAGCCCAAGGCAATATAACAATTCTCGCTCTGATATTTAAGGCACAAAATATTATCAGCTAGTCCACCCTTTAATTATCCTGTACTTTTGGGTTCTGAATAAAAATGGATAGCAAAAGATGATGCACAATATCCAAGATGTAACTTAGATATGCATAGTAGGTGGTCAAGTTATGCTACAGAGCTGAAAATCTGTCAATCTGTGAACAGTGACTGTGGCTTGCATAACAGCCCTGCACAAATTGTACTAAAATCAGTAGTAGAAATAAATCCCACTATATTACATAGTAATGAATGAAAGCGATAGAGAACTATATACAGGTAATCCTCACTTAATGACTTAATGATTGTTCAAAGTTGTGATGGACATAAAAAAAGCTATTTACGGCCGGTCCTCAAAGTTACAATTGCCATATACACACCTACAATCATGGGATCGCATTTTGAATATTTGACAACTGGCTCGTACTTATGACTGGTTGCAGCCTCTTGCAGTCAAGTGACCACAATTTGTGACAAAAATGTTAAAAAACATCCATTGGATAGTCTGGATTCATTTAATGACAATGTGGTTAGCTTCAGAAACTTCCCTTATTGTTATAGATCTGTTCATAATCTGTCTTCGATTCTCCATAGACTTTAGTAAATGTTGTGTTTTTAAATAATCAGCTACCATTTCCAAGGAAATGACATGTCCTATGTACAAGTTAAAATAATACTAATAAGATTTTTGCTATAGCCACTGTTAACATAGTATTCCCCTCTTGAAGTTTCACAGAATGTGGACTTGAAGAGGAAGGAAAAGTGACTTGCATTATTCCAAATGAAAATTTAGGTAAAGGTTTTCCATCCAGTCAAATCTGACTCTGGATTTAGGAGTGGTGCTCATCTTCACTTCTTAGCTGAGGGAGCCACCATTGTCCGAAGATGCTTCTGTGGTCATGTAGCCAGTATGGCTGTACACCAAGGTGCATGGAACGCTGTTAGCTTCCCGCCGGAGTGGTACCTATTTATCTACTTGCATTTGTGTGCTTTCTAGGTGGGCAAGAGCTGGGACAAGCAACAGGAGGTCACCCTGTTCTGCAGCGCTCGGGTCTTGAACCCAGGCTGTCAACTTTCTAGCTGACAAGCTCAGAATCTTTAACCACTGAGACATCATGCCCCATGAAAATTAGATACCTAAATAATTATTTTAAAATTTCAGTTTTTAATTAAATAAAATTTATCTTAATAGATCCTCACAAAGCTGTGCCAGCTGTGAATGGAAAATCAGAAAACAATGACAGTGGAGCAGAATCAGAGGAAGAACCACAGCCGGAAGAATTGAGAGATGTCCAGCAGATTGATAAAGGTACATATTTATTTCTGACTAGCATATACAGCTTTTCACAGGTTTTTGATAAAGCTGCTTCTCAGGATGCCCCCCCCCCCAAATGGCAAACTTTGTTGGGAAACAGTTGTGTTCTCCTAACAATAACGAGAAAGCATGGTTCTCATTTATGTTAAATTTCCAATATTTTAAATTGTACATTCTAGTTATTTGAGGGACCATCTGTGTTCCATAGTATGATCCGAAGTGGCCGAGTTGATGTTCTCTGGGTTCCTTTGATTAAATAATGCCAAGGATTCCAGAAGCTCATCTCCATGTGAAGTGCAGTATCTACCTATAATACGTTTATACATCTATATCTATTTGTGTGTGTGTGTGTGTGTGTGTGTGTGTGTGTGTGTGTGTGTGTATACATATATATATTACAAACTATTCTAAAAATACGAGTTCCAGGTACATTTGTAAAGAAAGAAACAGACATTCTGCGAACTCCGGAACTAAAATAATTAAAATTTTACTAAGCTTTCGTCAGCCAGCTGCTGACATTGTCAGAGTATTAAACTACCATTACAGAGATCTCTGCCTTTATATGCCATTAATCAATTTGGCCATTGCACGTGTGATAGGTCCTTCCAGCCACCTCCCACCTGTAATTAACTGGGCTGTTTTTGCTGTCATCATGCTGGTTGCTG
>QLTV01001318.1:3246587-3262910 GCA_003457575.1 Thermophis baileyi | reverse complement strand
TATATATATATAATATAGATAACAGTATAATATAAATAGATAGCAGTTTGATGGATTTTTTGAACAAGCTGTTTTCAGCACTTTTATTATCAATGACCATTTAGATTAAACTGTAAAATATTTAGTTCATAAATATTGTATGTATTGTTCAACAAATTAAAAATGTATAGGTAGTCATTGATTTGCAACAGTTTGTTTAGTGACCATTCGAAGTTACAATGGCACTGAAAAAAGTGACTTATGTTTTTCACACTTATGACCATTGCATGGTCACATGATCAAAATTCAGACACTTGGCAACTGACTCATATTTGTGATGGTTGCAGTGTCCCAGGGTCAAGGTGACAATCTTTTGCGACCTTTTGACCAGCAAAGTCAATGGGGAAGCCAGACTCACTTAACAGCCGTGTTACCAACTAAACAACTTTATTGATTCACTTAACAGCTGTGGTACGAAAAGTCATAAAATGGGCAAAATTCACTTAACTTGCTTAGCAACAGAAAGTTCGGGATCAGTTGTGGTCATAAGTTGAGGACTATCTGTATTTGTAAAAATATAGAGTACTATATGTGATAATGAGGTTCTGTTTGCAAATTTATCTCCTTAGGACTTTCAGAAGAAGATGTGAAACAAAATTCATCCCCAGATAAGGATTTAGATAGTGTGGTTATTAATGGCAGTTGTAATGCTGTTTCCAACATTGACATAAACAATGGCATACAGACGAAATCTAACCTGAATGGCATCAATGTGGATGATGAAATACAGACAAGTGAGAAGTGCCTTGAGTTACCAGTCATCCCTAACTGGGATTCTACTCATCAAGGTACTGTGTTCAGATGCTTTTATTATCCAAATCCATGTTAATAAGAAGGATGGGATGGGCTGGAATGGAATGGAATGGAATGGAATGGAATGGAATGGAATGGAATGGAATGGAATGGAATGGAATGGAATGGAATGGAATGGAATGGAATGGAAGAATGGAATGAAATGGAATGGAAGAATGGAATGAAATGGAATGGAAGAATGGAATGGAATGGATCTTGTAGGTCATCTGGTTCAACCCCCCGCCCAAGCAGAAGGCCCTGCCTACACCATTTCTGACAGATGGCAGTCCAGTCTCTTCTTGAAAGTTCCCACCACTTCTGAAGGCAAGCTGTTCCATTGGTTGATTGATGTTTGCCAGTGTGGATAATTTTTTAGAAAACATTTCCTGTTGGTGCTACTTGGTTTGTTTTCCATCATTGAGAGCAAACAATGGGTTGGTGCCCAGTTTAAATGAAGAATTAATTTAAATATCCTTTCACATTGTCTGCCATGGTACCATGAACACCTCTTTCTTTTGGCTGCAGTCAAATAGTCCTACTTTCTGATCATTTGTTTTCCTGCTTGAGTGGGAAGATTAATAATCCCTACTTTCTCTTCTGTCTGCTTAAATAATGGAGCAAGTAATGGAGCCCCCTTAAATTTTAGCATCCAAAAGACGGTCAGCTTTTTGTTTAAACTGATGAATAGTTTTTTCTGCAAACATACTTATTTATAGATATTATATACCAGGCCTGTCAAACTGGCGGTCCACGGGCCGGATGCGTCATGCATAGGCCACACCCACCCCGGCTCCGCAAAGGCAAAAAATGTCGCGATATGTCACAATACATCACGTGACACAATCGAGTTTGACACCCATGTTATATACAACCCTAGAGTGGAGAAATACTGTAAAAGTGCTCCAGGTGGCCCTTAATATTTTGCCCCTTCAACAATGTCAACACCTGTGCAAGAAAAGAAGGAATAAGAGTAGGCTGGTGTCTACATATAGAACATTGTATACTGTATGTGGATATATATGTTAAAATGAATCTAAATGATGACAAGTGTATATGTGTAAACTACCATGTTTCCCCGAAAATAAAACCCTATCTTATATTTTTTTGAACCCTGAAATAAGCGCTTGGCCTTATTGCCGGGCACTCAAAAGCCCGATTGGGCTTATTATCAGGGGATGTCTTATTTGGGGGGAAACCGGGTATGAAATTGGAAGCATGGCTTCAGATAGAATAAAGGTAAAGATGCTTTCAAATGGAGCATGGCTCTTTGTGATTGCATGGGCCCAACCCAGATTTTTCTTGCTTTGGAATAAAGTCTTTTCCAAGTTGTCGTTCAATTTCTCAATCTAGCATACTCCCATCTGTGTATTAACCAATCTGATCATGGTTACACACCCAGACCAGATTGGCCACATTAGCTAAGACTGAGTGAGCATATCTCTGCTATTTATCAACTTAGAAAACGCAGAAATGTAAATATACACAAGCCTTGCATGTACAAAGAAAAAGATCGGGCCAACTTAATTAAGAATTGTATATTAAAAATGTGTGATTTGTTTTCCCCTCATGCAGAGAGTGAAAAATCTTTGAGATATTAACTCTTCTACCTTTGATTTTGCATTAAAACAGTTATGTTTAAATATATCTATGTGCATATTCTTTTTCCTCCAAATTATTGGGATTAAGTTAATTTACACACAGACACACACAGATATAAAGATATATAACCATTGTTTTATTGTGAACTATCATTGCAAAAAAAGATTCAGTCTAGCTGCTCTTTAGCATTAAATTTTTACAAATTGCTAAGTTAAAAATTAATTCTCAGTACTAGTCTTTGATTACATATTTTATTTTAATATTTAAGTATTAAATATCTCCTGTTGCTAAGTATTTGCCCATGTATACACATAGGTCAAAATGAAGATACCACTGAAGTGTCTGGAATTCAACTCTTGACAAGTGATTCAGATAGTGAAATATACTGTGATTCAATGGAGCAGTTTGGACAAGAAGAGGTAAATTTGCAATCTGTCATGTTGTAATATAAAAAGATATTTACATGATAATCATTCTACAAATACACAACATTGTTTTGAGTCCGTAAACAATAACCATCTTATATTGCCCACCTGGTCAAAGAATTCAGCTCGGAATCAGTTTCAGTTTCTAATAAACAATAGTAAATCTTTCCCAAGAGCCTGAATAGCTTTTCCATCTTTCTGAAGCTTAATGTTAGCTTTAAAAAAGTAATAGTTTACATCTATGCATCTTTGCATTTAACTATGCATTTAATTAAAAGCAAAGAGTAAGGGGGAGGCTATTAATTAAGGTCATCTTATAATGAGAGAGATAGAAGTAGTTCTTGATTTACGACCACAATTGCTTTTCTATTGCTAAGCAAAGCAGTTGTTAAATGAGTCACACACAATTTCATGACTTTTTTTTTTGCCATAATTGTTCAGCAAATCACTGAAGTTGTTAAATGAATCACATGGTTATTAAGTGAATCCAGCTTTCCCAATTGACTTTGCTTGTTGGAAGCCAGCTGGGAAGGTTCCAAATGGCAATCAAATGAACCCAGGGATGCTGCAACTATTGTAAATACATGCAGATTGCCAAGTGCCTGAATTTTGATCACATGATTGCGTATCTTTTCTGCTGTGACACCTGCCTCATGGAATATTCTCTTAAAAATTAGATTAGCTCCATTGCTTTTGATCAGAGGTGGGTTCCTCCTAGTTCGCACTGGTTCTATAGAACCGGTAGTAAACTGGTGGTGACGTCACGGAGCCAGTTCTGTCGGTGCCGATCCGTGGACGCCGTCATCTTTTTTTTGGAATTTTTTTTTTTGAAAAAAAAATTTTTTTTCCCGTTGTTTGTTTTTTTGGCTTCTGTGCATGCGCAGAAGCCGAGTTTTCAGCACTGCGCATGCGCCACCCTCTTGGTTTTTTTGGGGGGGGGGTTGGAATTTTTTGCTTGTTTTGCTTTTGCGCATGCACAGAAGCTGAGTTTTCAGTACTGTGCATGCGCACCCACGTGCATGAAGTGCCCGCGTGCTCGCGCAGCATGGCCATGCGGCACACAATGCGCACGCAGCCACGTGGCGCGGGAGGAAGCAAACCGGCGGCGAGGTAAGTTAGAACCCACCCCCGCTTTTTATATTCCATAAGGCCAGGGGTATCAAACTCAAGGCCCGGGGGCCGGATCTGGCCCATGGGGTGCTTTGATCTGGAAACAGCGAAGGACTGGCCCGTGGTCCCTCTGCCACGGAAAATGGAGCTCGGGAGGGCCGCGTGTGGCCCTCCTGAGCTCCGTTTTCCCTGGCAGAGGGTTGCAGGAGGCCATCGCAGCCGAAAATGGAGCTTGGGAGCCCGTTTTCTCTGGCAAACACGAGTGACATTGAGCTGGCCACGCCCAGCCTGGCCACGCCCATTCCCCCCCGAGGTCAAACACAACCCTGATGTGGCCCTCATTGAAATCAAGTTTGACACCTCTGCATAAGGCTCTCAAGATCAGTTTATGTTATTAGGCCCCGGGTTCCCAAAGAATCAGTGACATGCTTAGATAGCTCTATTGCTGAGCTGGTTATTTTTATTCCCTCTTCAACTAGGGGTTTGTACCTGTTTTTATAATACTTATTGTTAACATGACTTTTTACATTTTTTTTAAATCTGTGGTTTTTACATGTGATTCTACCTGTTTGTTATGCATCAGAGACTCCTTGGGTAAGATGGGCCAGCTATGTAAGTTTGATAAGTAAATAGTGCCTTTTGCTCTTGTTAACTTATAGATCTTGGAAATCAGCTCATCAGTCAAGGAAATTTCCAGAAATCCATTAACTTTCTCAGAAGTAGATCATAATAATCTATTAGAAACTTCCGGTTTTCTTGAACTTGGAAATCACAAAGCAGAAAGTATAAAGGAAACAGCACCTGAAGGAAAAGGTGAAATCAAGTGTGGCGGTGAAGATGGCAAAGGAAATGATGGAGGCCCTCAAAAAGAGAAGAAAAATGGTGAAAAGGTTGACTTCTATGGAGTTCGAAGGGGAAGAGGTATTATTGGAATACGTATTTTGTTGGAACTCTTGCATAAATGAGGCAAATCTAAAAACATTCTTAACATTTCTTATAATAATGGTTTTGTGTATGATTGATACATAAATTATATTTAATACAGTACATATCAGGGCTGTGCATACTTTGAAAATGATTCACAGTAGAGCTTTGGAACTCTGCTATTTATTAAAGCAGCCACAACTTTATTAGGCTTCTGTGCAAGTCTAGCTTTAAGAATCCTTTTAAAGCAGTGGCATCTTTTTTCACGTTTTCCTGTAAGATTGGAAAAAGTTTACTTTATGAAAAGTATTGTGCCTTTGCACAATGTACAAGCATCATGAAATCTTTTTGAAAAGATATGCAGCTCTGATTCATTTACTTTCCTTCTAAAAGTATGTTTCCCTTAATTTAGGACATAGAATGTACCCTTTAGGAGATGGTGGCCAAGGTGGACAGATGGGCAGTGGAGGAGATGGAGAACGATGGGGTTCAGACAGAGGACCACGGAGCACCCTCAATGAACAGATTGCAATTGTACTCATACGATTGCAAGAAGATATGCAAAATATTCTTCAGAGATTACATGCACTTGAGACACTCACAACTTCACAGGTAAACATGTGGATTAGTATCCAAGAAAGTCTCTCTGTTTGTCTACCTATCTATACAGTGCCATACAGATCAATATGGGGTATTTTCAAGGCAAGTATCTCTGAATATCCCCGTGAATTTTTAAGAAGTTTTCCAATGAACGTAATACATTAGAAGCTCTGCCATTATTGAATCTGGTGAAGAAATGTCTCTGAAACCATGGGTCATGGATTGTCTAGTACAGGGGTGTCAAACTAGATTTCTTTGAGGGCCGGATCAGCATTATAGTTCTCCGTGGTGCAGCCGGGGGAGGGGGAGGGGAGGCGATGGGTCGGACGCCTCCTGCAGCACCCTTCCAGCCAAAATGGGGTGCGGGGCCTCCCACGAGCCCTCCCATGCCCTGTTTTGGCTGGCAAAGTGCTGCAGGAGGCCGTCCAGGCCTAAAACGGGGCACAGGGGAGGCCTCATGCAGCCTCCCTGTGCCCCATTTTGGCTGCCAGAGGCACCGCAGGCCAGTCCTTTGCTATTTCCAGGCCGTGGGCTAGATTTAAGCACCCCGCAAGCCAGATTCGGCCTGCGGGCCTTGAGTTTGACACCCCTGGTCTAGTAGATTAAAACTTTCATGTGTCTTTGACTGTAACCATCAATTGAGCAAAATGGTGCCTCATAGGACAATAATTTTTGAATCAAGGTACCTCAAATGGGCTTACAGAATGCATTCAAAATCCAGGAACATGATTCATGTGAGATTGAAATTTAGCAAATCTGTAGCTGCTTCAGTGCTGGCATGCTGATGCCCCACTGCCTGCAGGTTTAGTACACTGGCCCCACCCTAACCCTAACCCTAGCCCTCTGAGGGCTGGGTAGACTGGTCCTATTATCGGCTGCCAGAGGACAATCGAGCCAGTAGGAAGTTTTTATTTATTTTATTTATTTATTTGTTTGTCAAACAAGTACAAGATAACAAGTATAGGTATGAACATAAACATGAACAAAGGAAGTAAATACAGATAAATGGGGACAGTAAGACAGGGATGGTAGGCACGCTGGTGCGCTTATGCATGCCCCCTTTACAAGTTGCTTCCATTACCATTACTTTTTGGCCCTTGATCCATTCTGTTTCTCTGTTTAGAAAAGGAAATACTTCTAAAACGATGACTCAACATGACATGGATTGTCTAGTCTTTTTTAAACTCTTGTGTAAGGTTATTAGTTAAATTATTTAGTGGAGAATTTTTTTGCCTTTGAGGAAATCCACTTCCCACCCATAGCCACATACTCCAGCAAAAGGAAAATAGAGTCAGAAGACATTTTTGAAAGACAGGGTGAGCTTTACTATTCTAATTCTTCTATGAACTGCAGTATCTAAGCTATTGAATCAAAGTGAAAAAAAATATTTTTTTTAGAGTTTATTTTGTTACAGAACTATCTGAAAGGTCCAGACCAGAAATGGAAAGTTGGAAGAACATTTCTGGGATGTAATAGGGGCAAAGAGAGAACAATGAAGTTCACATAAGGAAGCAAAAGATCAATTGCTTGAGCTAAATTCTTATATGTCATATTTTTTAATAAATGTGAGCAAAAACTATACCTGGACAGATCCCCAAAGATATGCCATAATATAAAGTTTTAATTTGAAACATGTTTTTAAATAGTTTGTTCAATTTGGTTTGTGTTTGTAGGCAACACTACAGTCAAATAATCAGCCTGAGGCACCTGTTAAGGTAGATTTTTATTTACTTCTTAATATACAAATAAATCAGTTTAGATTTTTATTGTGATTTTCTTAAACTGTACAGATTAGAAGAGTTTTTTGCACCCTAGTATCTAAGAAAGTATTCCAGAAACATTTTAAATGCTATTTTAACTATATTGAAGATGAATGTGTTTATTGTTTCACCTAATTAGAGGTAGTTCACAACTTACGACCTTATAACTGGGATTGGAATTTTGGACTCTAAGCAATGATGTCATTAATGACATCATCAAGTGACTGGATCTGATTTGGGGAACATTTTTATTATAGTCATTAAGTGAATCTGGCTTCCTCAATTGAATTTGCTTATCAGAAGTTAGCTGGGAAGAATGCAAATTGCAGTCATGTGCAACTGTTGCAACTGTTGTAAATGTGTTGAATTTATATTTACTGACAAATAAATAAAGGGCGACTAGTACAGATCTATTTCAAGCTATTTAGCTCTCGTCAGCTAGCCATACCCTTCTGGGATTCAAACCCAGGCTATTTGCATATTAGGTACATGTATTAACCTCTAAGCCATGGGCTCTCCTCGCTTTGTCAGCTATACCAGGAGAGAGATTGTTTTTTATCAGGGCAACCTGGTCTACCCAAATATGGGATGGAGCAAACTGCTTCCGCTTTCACCTTTCAGCCCCAATCCAGGAGCCTTCACAGGCAGTAGCTTTCGCGACAAACTATATTTGTGTTGAATGTATATTTACTGACAAAGAACTGTTGTAAATACAAGCTGGTTGCCAAGCGCCCAAATTGTGATCACTTGCCAACAAGGGTTGGTACGAAAGTCAAACGTTTGAGGATAGGTAGTAAGTTACTTTTTTTGAGGCTTTCGTAACTTCGAACCATCAGTAAATAAATAGTTGGAAGTCAAGAATTGTATGTACAAAGATTGCATGCCAGCGTTCAGACCAAAATGGCCAACAAACATAAATGAAACAAAAAAAACATATTGAACTTTTTAATGTATGTTAAGAAACAAATTTGTGTTGCTACATTGGCAGCTGCTGACAAGTAATTTAAATCTTTCAATGTTTATTTCAGGGGTGGTTTCTGGCTTACCTTGCTGCCAGTTCGCTTCCTCATGCGCTGCGTGGGTGCGCCACGTGCGCATGCACAGTGCTAAAAACTCAGCTTCTGCGCGTGCGCAGAAGCAAAAAACAAAATAGCGGCGCCTATGGCGCTGCCAAGAGAGCCGGTTCGGGGGCGTGTCCAGCCGGTCATCGCTGCCGGTTCGGCAAGTGGGGGGAAATTCCCGCTACCGGTTCTATAGAGCCGGTCCGAACCGGCAGGAACCCACCTCTGGTTTATTTACTTACAGAGAAAATACTCAAATTGCAGGACAATTTTAATAGTCTTATATTAAGTGTAATTTTACTGTGTCAATATAAAATTAAAAAATCTGTTCAGAAATAACAGTGAAGTGTGGGAAAACAGTGTTTGCTTAGCTTGCGATAACATGTGAACCAAGTCTGGTTGCAAACTTACACAGTAATCCTTAAAAGTTTTTGTCAGAACAACAATTATTCCAAAGTCTTGGGAGATGATGGTCATCTTGGTGGAAGTGTTTTAAAATAGTTGATAGGCATCTTATTTATGATTTTTGAGTTATGTAGGTGATTTTACCAGGGACATTTTAATATTTAATGTTGGAATTTTTATAGCAGATGCTGATTTAATATTTATTGGTGAACATGAATTTTGTATGCCATTTAGAAACCATCGTGGTGGCCCTTTGAGATTTCTCCTGGTACTTTAGCCTTTGCTGTTTTATGGCCCTTTGTTACCCAATGGCTGGTGCATTTATATCTTCAAAGAAGAAGAAGGTAAGAATAAGGTATGGATTGGAGTTATATACACTTTATGTGTTAACATTTAGGAACAACCTAATTCTTACCCCAAGTCTTGGGAGTGAAAATAAGAAATTCTATCACAGTAATAAGCATGTTTTGTATACAAAAGCTTGGCATCTAGGTCTGGGAGACATACACTTTCACAAAAGATCAATTCCAGTCAATCAGACAGTGCTATATTGGGAAATACCAGGCACCACCTAGCTAAGATCGCATTTAGCCATCTTGAGAGGACTTGCTAAGTCCCCTTCTGCAAGACGTACATGGAGAATGGGCAGCATTTCCCAAGGTTAAGAATCTTTGAGTTTCATTACATTGTTTTTTTGTATGGATGGACACATCCAGAGTACCGAGCAAGTTACAAAAGTGGAAATAAAATATAAATAAATGTATCTAAAATAGTGAGAGTATAGTAGTACATCTTATAGATGTAACCTATCTGCAGATTTTATAGGTTACATTGACACACATTTTAATGAATACTGGTAATGGAAAGCATTGTGTATAGTTGAAGTATTGGATTAGGACTGATCTGAAATAATTTCTAATCTATCTTCTACTACAGAGGATCAACAGGGTGATTATGGGCTAGATTTGCCTGGTCTTTTAATCTAACCTACCTCCAGGCATGCCTGGAGTTCCTGGAGGAAAGTTGCATACAGATCCATCACCAACACAATTCTGTAAAAGGTTCTACTGATTCTTAATACAGCAATCTGTTTTCTCCAAATTTTTATTTTCTTTTTATTTTATTTATTCAGCAATGTTATGCCAGATCAATCAGTGAGGACAATCAAGGGTATTCTCTCCATAAATCCTGATTAGGAACAAGAGCATATGTCTGAGTTGTGTAAAAAAAAAAAAAGTCAAGATCCAACTTTCGGACTAAAGCTCTGAACTTTTTTATATGTGTCTGTTTTAAAAGGGCAGAATTTCAGTCAACATGTAGTCATGAATGGAACTACAACTACAGGGAGGGAAGCGTGCAGGGGGGTACCCCAAGGGGCCCAATATCTTCTGCATCTTCATAAATGATTTAAATAAGGGGATAGAAGGGGAACTCATCAAATTTGCAGATGACATCAAGCTAAAGGGATAAACAGGACTTTAGAAGATAAGCTCAAGAATCCAGAAAGATCTTGACAGACTAGAACACTGGGCCTGTCCAACAAAATTGAATTTGGTGGCAAGTAAAATAAGATCTTAAACTTGGGCAAGAAAAAACAAATGCACAGGTATAGAATAGATGACACATGGCTCAACAGCAGCAAGTTGGAAGAACCTAGGAGTCTAATGGATAACTTGTTAAATATGAGTTTGTAGTGTGCTGCAGCAGCCAAAACAGCCAATGCAGTCCTAGGCTACATCAACAGAGGAACAGTACTGAGATCACATGACATGTTAATATCACTGATGAGTCTGACAAGGACTAGGGATGATATGATAACAGGCTTCCAATATTTGAAGAGCTGTCAGAGTGAAGAGGGAGTCAATCTATTCTCCAAAGCACCCGAGGGCAGGGCAAGAAGCAATGGATGGAAACTTATCAAGGAGTTCCAACCTAGAACTAAGGAGAAATTTCCTGACAGTGAGAACAATCAGTGGATTGGCTTGCCTCCAGAAGTTGTGGATGCCCCAACACTGGAAGTTTTAAAGAAGAGATTGGGTAGCCATTTGTCCGGAATGGTATAGGGCAGGGCTGTCAAACTCACGGCCTGTGGGCCGGATGCGTCATGTGCTGGCCATGCCCACGCCCGGTTTAGCGAAGGGGGGAAAGTCGCGATTCGTCACGTGATGCCTCTGGGACGACGCAAGTTTGACACCCCTGGTATAGGGTCTCCTGATTGAGTAGTAGAAGGTTGGACTAGAAGACTTGCAAAGTCCCTTTCAGTTCTGTTATCCTGTAGAATGGAATAGCACAGAATTTGCAGAAGGTTTCCAATGTAACTAGGACAAGAGTTAGAAGATTTGGCCCTACTTGCCAAACCTGATACGCAACTTTATCTCAGCTGTGAACATTATTGTTATTGAGCAATGGAGCGATATACTTTCTTTTTTCTTTCTGACTTCTTTTTCACTGTTCATCTTACTACCCATCCAGGGCCTCCAGTAGCAGTCCATAATAAGGATATTTAAAATAAGAGTAAAGGTTCAAAAATATTTTTGCTATGTGTTATTGGATCAGTTACTTAGAAGTGGAAAATAACAAATCCTTATCAGACCTCTGGGTGCTGTCTGGTTTTCTGTTTTTGATTCTGCCAGATTATAATCACTAACAATGCAGAAGGATTTTTCACAAGAGCGCAGAATTCTTGTTTGCTGTATAAGAAAAGGGTCTTCTTACAGATACATATTTGAAATTACTTCATAATCAAAGACAGATAGATTCATGCCAGGGTACTCTGTACAATGCAGAATTATCCAGTGTCCATCAGTCTTGCGGGGGGAGAAAAATTTAGACATATTGGCTGAGTTCAAACTCAGATATTAATCTGAATGCAGTTTTTTGTTTGTGGCTATAAAATTTATCCTGTGATTGAGGCAAAGCAAAAGCTACTATTTTATAATACTCAAGGAGCATTTGTGAGGTTGATTGCGAATTTAAAAGAGCAAGTTCACCTCTTTAACATAGTATCTTCTTTCCCCTATTCATATATTTATACAATTAAAAATAATAATGGACACTTCCCAAGTCAACATACAGGTAGTCCTAGACTTATGACTGTTCGCTTAATAACTGAAGTTATGATAGACTTCCCTGGGGATACTTATAACCTGGTTCTGAATTCCAATGGCTGCCCCCCCTTTCCACAGTCATGTGACCACATTGTAGGATGAGGGGATAGATGGGGAACTCATCAATTTTGCAGATGACACCAAGGTGGCAGGAATAGCCAACACTCCAGAAGATAGGCTTAAGATACAGAAGGATCTTGACAGACTTGAACATTGGGCGCTATCTAACAAAATGAAATTCAATGGTGAAAAAAGTAAGGTTCTACATTTTGGCAAGAAAACCAAAATGCACAGGTACAGTATATGTGGTACCTTGCTCAATAGTAGTAACTGTGAAAACATATGAAGAACGTTTGCAGGAACTGAGTATGTCTAGTTTAATGAAAAGAAGGACTAGGAGAGACATGATAGCAGTGTTCCAATATCTCAGGGGCTGCCATAAAGAAGAGGGAGTCAAGCTATTCTCCAAAGCACCTGAGGGTAGGACAAGAAGCAATGGGTGGAAACTAATCAAGGAGAGAAGCAACTTAGAACTAAGGAGAAATTTCCTGACAGAACAATTAATCAGTGGAACAACTTGCCTCCAGAAGTTGCGAATGCTCCAACACTGGAAGTTTTAAAGAAGATGTTGGATAACCATTTGTCTGAAGTGGTGTAGTTTCCTGCCTAGGCAGGGGGTTGGACTAGAAGACCTCCAAGGTCCCTTCCAACTCTGTTATTCTATTCTAGGCCTTGGCAGCTGCTCCACATTTATAGCTATTTGCAGTGTCTTGCAGTCACATGACTGCACTTTACAACATTTTTGCTCAAACCTGGTATTCTAGTTTTCAGCAAAAAATGCCCCATAGCAATCAATTGATTCACTTAAGGACTGCTGCAGTCACTTTACAATTGCTGCATTCACTTCACCACTACAAAAAATGTCATAAAATTGGGTTGGTCATGCCGGTGACCCTTTTACAACTATCATGACTTATGACTGTAATGGACAGGCTCTACTATGGTCGTAAGTCAAGGACTACCTGAAGGTATAGAAGGAAGAATATATATGAACCTGAGAGCTTTGTTAAATATTTAAGGGCTTCAGTAACAGAAATTGTGTTGCAAAGAAGCCTTTTCTGTTTTAAGATTAAAATGCATAAATTGAACTTTATATATAACATTTAACTTTAAATTATTAATTCTGTGCTTACATGTTAAAGTGCAGACTAGGAATAATACCAAATATCTATCTCTTGTTATTTACAAATAAAAGAAAAATTAAGGGGGCATTTTGCATGAATTTTGAGGAATAATCTCACTGGAAGAAATATATATGCCTGTATTTTCAGTAGAAATGCATGGGTTTGCACAGAAGTTGGTAATCCCTGCCCCTTCTCTCTCTTTCAGAAAACAGAACTGAGCCTTCCATTCCTGATTTTGCTTAAGAACTACTAGTATGGGAAGATTTTGAAAAATACTATAGTTAACACAGGAACTATAAGCTATGGAATGATTAAAACATCCTTGTCTTTTTCCTTAACATTTTTTTCTTTTTGCACAACTGAAGATTCTATACTTGAATGAGACATTTTTCCTATATTTCTAATAGAATAAATACAACTGTCCTACTAAGCAATCATATGAACTACAATTATTATGACAACACCTTCCTGATGAACAGTTTGTATAATGTCTTAGTTTTCAGTTCCTATTGGGGGGAAAAATAAGTCTTTAGAAAAGAGAGGAAAAATCTTTGAAAGCATGTATCCCCACTCCCCAAATTCCATGGTACTATAACTGTATGATTTGTTTTATAATGCCAGCCTTTTGGTTAGACATGCAATAGATTGAGTAAACGGTACACCCCCAAAGGCCAAAATAAACAGGATTATTACGATTGCATTTAAGAGTAATGAGTCTAATTTCTAACTGCTACTATATGTGATAACCTTTTTCCAAATAAAGTGTTTGAGGCTGTTGATTTTGCTTCCACAGATGCCACGAAAATTATATATTTTTAAAAGCCACAAAACTATGCATAGCCATACATCTCAGTGTAATAATACTCAACTGAGTCTCAAATAGCATGATCGATTCAAAGTAGTTCATTGGAGAGAATGCTTAAGAAGGAAAACAGCCCTGAAGATACTAAATTCAGTGCAATTGAATAAAGAGACAAGTACTGTCTTTATTCAAAAAATCCAATTTAATTAACAGTCATAGGTTTTGCATATTAAAAACGTGCTCTATGATGCTGTTCTGCATTTGTAAAGTAATACTTTGTAAATGGATGCCAATGGAAAAAGGGCATTAACAGAAATACCTTTACTAAAGCTATGCAACCAACTCTGCTGTTAAGTTACTCCCACCGATTAATTAGGACTGGGCAATTCCTTGTACTGTATTCAACACTGGAAGAAATGTATCAAAATGAATAAGACTATGATACTTGCAGGCAGGCTCACTTTAAAAAAAAATTGTAATATGTCTTAAGAGCTTATATGACTGCTTTCAACTGTTTTCGACATCAGAATGGAAGGAAGTTTTCAGCCATCATGGCCACAGGGGGCACTTCCCACTCCTGCCATGTACGATGCCTACAAGGGGGATGCAAGCAAATCTTGACATGCCCCGGGAACCCTAAAATTGGTGCCATTATATTATTCAAAAGCTAGGTGCTTTGTTCTTATGACTGAATGTTCATCAGGGTTAAAACATCCCCTGCAGTTTGCACTATGTCCAGATGTTTCTCTCAAATTGATAAAACAGTAAATCTTTCAGCTGTAGTCATTCAATATTGCAGATTTAGCATGTCTAAGTGTCACCTTGAGGAAATGCTTCAAGCCAGATAGCTCTTCATGCAGGTGCATCTGCAGGATATGGTCAGAAAACTCAAGGTGGCAACAATGCAAGTGTGATTGAAGTTCTGCTCACATATAAAATTAGGCAGAATTTGGGTCACATTGTTGGCCATTCTTTTGACCTTCCTGCAAGGTCAAAGAATTTATAAATTCTATCAGTCTGTATAGATATGAATATTGTATGAAGCCACAGCTGGCTGTTTCTGTAATGTTTGCATCTTGCTGAATCCAGAACATCCCTTTTTACTGTAACAGATAAGCAAAATGTTTAACTTTTACTGTAAACTTTTAACTTTTCCTGTTTTAATCCTTGCTTTCGTAGTCCACCCCCCCCCCAATTGCTTTAAGGAGATCATTTTAGCATCATTTTACATTTCTGCCTATCGATCCTATCTATATTAGTATATAACAGTTGGTATCGTAGTTTTCTAAATACAATTAGAAAGAAGATGGAAAACAATGAAGGCTAATTTTTTTGGGTTAATATGATCAGCTGTTTTACAATGCAGCTTAAAGTGATTGCCTCCTGGTTACAGTGAAAAAGAAAATGAACTAAAACTGACATATTTCCAGATAATGATGTTCTACACTGTAATTGATGAGACTAATGGGAAAAAATTCTGCTCTTTAAGGTCTCAAAGTTTGAAAATCAACTTTATATCTATTATGTACAAATACTGTAATTGCAGAAGTCAAACACTTCTGTATTATATAGAACATGTTTTTACAGCTAAATTTTAAGATAAATCACTTTATTGTAAAATAATATTTCAAATAAAGGAATGATAGGAGTATATTACCCTAAGATTTGTTAATGGTCTTGTATAATTGTAAGAGTCAGTTTTGGTGTACGATTAAAGCACAAATTATACATTTGCGGACTGAGTTCTAATCCTACTTTACGCACGAAGCAAGCTTGGGTGACATTGAGCCAGTCTTTCTCAGCCTTAAGCAATGGCAAACCACTTCCAAAACATTTTGCCAAAGAAAAATGCACTAGCTTGTCCAGTCAATTGCTGGAGTAAAATATTGACAAAAGCACACTAACCCACAAAATAATAATTGTATACTAGTTTGTATCATAGGCCAGCTGGGAAATGTCAGGACTCCCAGAATAATGGTGAACTCTGTTATCAGTCTTTACATAAATGTATACATTAAAAGTTTAAATGGAGACCGAATCAAGTTAAATTTCAACAATCAACCTACTGAAAATAAAAAAAGCATTGTAGAGTTCCAGTGTGAACCAAGAGAGGGGGGGAAAGTATTTGAAAATGGTAGAAACAAAATTCTGTCTCTCCCAAAAATTGTTAACAGAAGCATTTACAGTTGCAAGAAAAAGTATGTGAACCCCTTGGGATTACGTGGAGTTTTGCATGAATTGGTCATAAAATGTGCTCTGAACGTCATCTAAGTCACAACAATAGAAAAACACAGTCTGCTTAAAATAATACTACACAAACAGATGTTGCCATGGTTTAATTGAACATAACATGTAAACATTCACAGTGCAGGGAGGAAAAAGTATGTGAACCTTTGGACCTAATAACTGGTTGACCCTCCTTTGGCAGCAATAACCTCAACCAAACGTTTCCTGTAGTTGCAGATCAGACCTGCACAACGATCTGGAGTCATTTTGGCCCACTCCTCTCCACAAA
>QLTV01001318.1:3193390-3246034 GCA_003457575.1 Thermophis baileyi | reverse complement strand
TTTACAGGCTGACCACGCCTAGGGAAAGTAGCAACAGTGCTAAACTTTCTCCATTTGTAGACAGTCTGTCTTACCGTGGACACATGAACATCAAGGCTTTTGGAGATACTTTTGTAACCCTTTCCAGCTTCATGCAAGTCAACAATTCTTGATCGTAGGTCTTCTGAGAGCTCTTTTCTGCGAGGCATGGTTCACATCAGACAGTGCTTCTTGAAACCAGTAAACCCAAACCAGGTGTGTGTTTTTAAAGGGCAGGACAGCTGTCAGCAACACATCCAATATCATCACACTGATTGGAGTCAAGGATGGCTCACTCCTGGCTCCAATTAGCTGTTGGAGAAGTCATTAGGCTAGGGGCTCACATACTTTTTCCTCCCTGCACTGTGAATGTTTACATGTTATGTTCAATTACACCATGGCAACATCTAATGTTTGTGTAGTATTATTTTAAGCAGACTGTGGTTTTCTATTGTTGTGACTTAGATGACGTTCAGAGCACATTTTATGACCAATTCATGCAAAACTCCACGTAATCCAAAGGGATTCACATACTTTTTCTTGCAACTGTATGTTTGGAAAAATCAGTAAATATTTCAACAGGTGATCTGGATATCCATTTTTAATTAATATACAGTAGCAACTGACAAACTTGATAGATTCTAAGTCAGGGGTGTCAAACTCAAGGCCCGAGGGCTAGATCTGGCCCGTGAGGTGCTTAGATCTGGCCCGCAGGGCCACCCTGGAAACAGTGAAGGACCGGCCCAGTGCCTCTGCCAGCGAAAACTGAGCTCGGGGTGGGGGCTGCAGGAGGCCGTCGCAGCCGATAATGGGGCACAGGAAGGCTGCATGTGGCCCCCTGAGCTCTATTTTTGTTGGCAGAGGGCTGCAGGAGGCCGTTGAGGCTGAAAACGGAGCTCAGAGCCCATTTTCGCTGGCAGAGCGCTCTGGCCGCCACAAGCGCCCCCAACATGAGTGACATCAAGTTGGCCATGTCCACCCTGACCACACCCACCCTGGCCCCCCCGAGGTCAAACACAACCCTGACGCGGCCCTCAATGAAATCGAGTTTGACACCCCTGTTCTAAGGATAGTCAAATTAATGGACATGTGTCTAAAGGGAGGCATTCATTAAATTTCATGTGTGTCCATTAGTTAACATTAGAAGTGAAGAATAAGTGATTAGGAAATATCATGGATAGGATACTGGTTTCGTAATATAAATAGACTTATTTTAAATTGTATTATATAATATTTCTTTTATTATTAACATTTGCTCTGACCTTTTTTGGCAGTGAAATATAACAATTGCCAATATTTTCTAGCTGTCCATAATATAATTGTTCTGCTTATAGGATGGAGAATCAGATATAATTATATTTCTTGCCAGGAATCTATCTTGATACAATAGGTAGAGAAAAATGGTAAATATGCTTTTACTTGAGAATATTGAAGAGTTATCCATTAAATTTCAGATATGCAACCAGACCAACTAAAAATAGAGACTGAAGCTCTGTTCCAAGTTGATCCTGTAGTACTAAAAGAACATTGCTACCAAACAGTCCAGCAGCCATTCCTAAAGTCCTCCTAATAGACAACTCTGTGTTACTAAACTCCTTTGGGCAACCCTATAGGAGACATGGAAGAAAATCGAGAAATATTTCAATGTGGAGCTTATTTAAATAAATTCTTATAACAGTAATACAATCTGAAACAAGTAATCTTCAGTGCTTAATTCAAGAGAATTAGAAACTATGCACTACAAAATATATACATATTTTTTATTTTCAAAGTTTTAAATACATAGTAATTGAAATAACCCACTATCTTTTCTGTTTCACTGAACTGCAGTTACACTACATTGAATAAGCATCCATGATGATTCTTTTTTCTCCAGACTGAAATGCAAAAAATTCTCATTTTCAATATTTAAAATGGCAATATAATTTATCCAAAAACATAGCAATAATTAAACCTTTTCTTGCTTTGCTTTTGCCAGTTTTCATAGATAAACTAAGAATGAAAACATTGACAATAAAATTAGAAACCACTGGGAATACTGATAGATTAACACATAAATTATACCAAATGCCTGAAAACAGGCTAATTTCTATTTGGGCTGCACTGAAAATACAGAAGTACAGCTCCAAATTGACCTGAAATCAGTTTCAAATAGATTCTAATATTGAGGCATCATGTTATAATTACAAGCACAATGGTAATTAAATTGTATGCACTTAACTTTCCCTGTTACAGCTGATAGCAAAGACAGTCATTTCCCCCATATTTGGAAATACCCATAGCAGCAGAAAAGTAATTTTTGTTGAGTAGGAAAGTGTCATAGAATAATAATTACGTTATATAATACAATTAATATAAAGTGCAGTATTCAAAGTAAAAAAATTAGGTCAGAAGCTATTTTTTGTATAAACTAGTTCAATACAGATTTTACAGAAAAATATTGAGTTAAAAGCAGATCCTTTTTAAAAAAAAATGAAATTGTTACAAAATAAGTGTTAGGAAGTTTTGTCATGATAAATATGAAATCCTCTTCACAATTCTTTTTCTTTGATCCTACAGACTAAATCCAGATACTGTTAGTTGCTGAGCATTATTCCTGGCTTCAAAATAGGATGTATCTGTTTCATCATGTGGTTGAGGTATAAAGGTCATAGTCTGATTGTGAAGATTATCCCAATCCATACCATGAAAGAGGGGATGAAACTTCAGCTCTGGAATAAATAATTAAAGCATGTGTTAGATTTAATTCTGTGTCTTTCTCATTCTAATGCATGCTGGCTGGGGAATACTGAAAACTGAGGTCTAGACATCTTTAAGTTGCCAATGTTGACAAACACTGTTCTAATTATTTTGATTTATGATTCTGGATGTTTCCAGAATTCAGTCTGGATTAATTACCTGGACTTAGTCTCTCAACAGTCCCCTGGCTAAAGTTTAAATTAAACACAATCAATAAGAATGTTTGCCAATTTTGTCCTGTATTTAATTTTGAAATGATGCCTTAACAAACATAATCTCTTGTCAAATGCTTATGTCAGTCCTTTTATTACCTTGGACATTCCAGGAAGCAATCCTGTAATTTCTGAATTCTATAGGTAAATGAAGCAAAATGTATTTACATTTATAATAGCAAGAGAAGAATTTCATGTGATATTCTGAACTCAAGGAATAAGACTGTTGTCCTTGAACAGATTTTGTTTTGTTAGTTGTAAAGTATTACACTGAACAGGTTTGTGACCAATTGTATCACTAGGTTTTAAGGATTGATGGTTTGGCTTTTTCCTCAGTCGGTTTTTCTCTCCAAACCCTCAATGGCTTATAAAGAGTTCCATGCCCACCCTGCCTCATGTATCTTGAAACTATGAATATTAAATTATAATCCTCTAAATTACTGGATTAAGAAGAGATAACTAACCTTTGAGTCCAGCTCGCTTAGCACTGTCAACAGTTAAAAGAATATCAATGGCATTCTGAGAATTATCTGACAACTTTTCTTCACCTTCAGGCCATGGGATATCTGGAAAGACATACCCACACAAATCAGTATCACAATATTTATGCTAAATAAGGATTCTTTGGATTTGGTTTTGATGGAATTGATAATTACCCCTTTTAAGAATATTCTGAAATACTTGCTGTGGTGTTTCATCATTGAATGGTGGAATTCCAGTTAAAAACTCAAACAAGCAAACCCCAAGGGCCCACCAGTCTACAGCAGCACCTGAGATAAAAGCAGTTCAAAGAAATTAACACTGATTCCAGGAGATAAATCACGTTGTACTTACAGGAAGAATTCTAGGAAGATAATGTGTAACAGCTAAGCATCCTAGAGAAACAGCAATTTTCTTTTATGCACTTCTCCCCTCACTGTGTTGTTATAGTAATATTTGTCTAAATGCTTCATGACAAAGGCATATTGATGCAAGCCATGTGACTTCCAGAGGCCAATTGCAGAACAGAAAACTAAACCAAGCATGCTGAATTTCTCAGGCTTTAAAGGGAAACCAATTACTACAGCTAGATCTCACATACAGTAGCAAAGATTAAACACAGAACTGTGTAAGAAAGATTTCATTTTGGTTTTTTTAATCATCTCATTGTTTTGGAGAGCTATGAATTCTTTAAAAACTGCGTACATAAAATAGTCTCCAGTGAGAAGCTTGGATTCAGTAACAAGTTCTCTTGTGTTTAGGACTATATCTATGTCTTTATTCTGATAGCTTTCAGGTCATGAAATTCAGCGTTGCAATCAGAAGCAAAAGCAAGCAAAGCTGCTGAGGCACCAAAACCACGATTAAGCAACATGCATCTTCCAGCTGCTATGTTACCAAAGTCCCAGACGGCTCATTTTGTTGGAAGTGAAACATGCATTTGCTGTGCCAAATTATATGCAGTCCACATACAGATATATCCCCTTGGTGTTTCAGAGAGAATAGTTCAGATAAATTGGATACGCTGGCCAATCACAGCTAAAAATCTTCCGTAAGTTCCATAGTCACCTCAAGGATGGACAGCAATAAAATCAAATCAATAAATACTAAATCATTTCATTCACTTGTGTGTGAGGATAATTTAAAGCACTCACATGACCAAGAAATATGTCTGAACCATCTCAACCATATTTAGTTAGAAATCAACCCCTCCCCAAAAGAGCAAAAAGCCACCTAAATATTGAAAGCCTAGCCCTATAGTTCAATTTAGTGTTTAATTTTTAATGAAACTGTAGTCAGTAATCACTGAGGCATGTTTAAGAACAACTTGAATATTCCCCTGCATTAAAATGTCAATGCGTAATTGTTCTCATGCACTGACATTCTATACAAGAAAACCTATAGTTTATGTCTGCTGTACAGCAGAAGTGGCCAATTTTCCTAGGCAAACATACAGATTTTCCTAAAAGATGTAGTCAAAATCCACAAAATCCAAAATTTCTACTGCATTTTAACCTTTGTGTGATAAAACTATACACTGCAATAGGAAACTAATAAAAGAAATTTTCATGGTTGTCTTCCTCTTCTCCTTCATAAATCATTGAATAAAATAACCTTTAGAATACAAGTGAAAGCGTTTTTTATTGTTGTAACATAGCATATTTTAAAGAAGAAAGGAAAGTCAACATTGCATTTGTAAAAAAAAAAACCACCACTCTGAAATGAAGGAATGTGAATATTTCCCTATTAGAGAGGTTAGTCTCTGTAAACCATACTTTAATTTCTGTTGAACTAGACTAACGAAATGATCCTTTTGGAAATATAAACTGCGTTAACTCATTGTATAGGTCTTTCAATACTTGTCTTGAACAATATGAACTTTGTTTTGCAAAGTGCTATAAAAAACTTACCAGTGGTGTGAATTCCTGTATGTAAAAAAAATCAAGTAAATATTTTGGTATATTTACCACAGTTGCTATAATTATTACATTGCATTCACTTATTAAATGCTGATAATGCTTAACACACCAAGTTCACCACCAATTAGCAGTTTTCCAAATAAAAATGTTCTCCTAAGATTTTGTTTTGGCTTTTTATATAAGCCAGAGGAATACCTAGTCTATTTATTCACACATAAGGGGGGATTTTAAATGTCTGAGAATCAAATGAAAATACTTTTGGGTCACTTCAAGGTACAACTGCTGGATTATATGTTTGAATGTAACATCCCCCCAATATACATATCAATGAGATGAATAAGACTACATCAATTTCTCTGTCATTTTTTTACAAGTATGAAAGATATTTTTACACAAGGAAATGTCAATCCTATGTTTATTATAATTCTGAAGTGTTGCAAACTTAGGAACATCTAGACAACATATCAAAATTTGAAACCATAGTTTGATTCTTATTTGAACCATCTTAAGGTGGAAACACATTAATTTCAAATACTTCTATAATGAATCTGTTAAGTATTTTAAAAAAAAACCTTTCCCAATAAATTAGATCGTTGTTCAAAATGCAACATAAATGGTTCATAATTTTTTTAACCATTGTTTATGGAATGAACCACAATTAACTCTACATATCACCATGCAGAACGGTTAATAAATCATAATAGTTGACTTGATTGCTAGGTGTACTCTGTGAACCTGATTCACAAGAAGGATTAAGCTATTTCTGCACTATAATGAGCAAATACAGGTAGTCCTTGATTTACAACTGGATGGGAACATCTGAAACTCAGTGATGTGGTCTTAAGTGACTCATGTGTGGTTTTACAACTTTTTTGTGTAGTTGTTAACCAATTAACTGCAGTCATTAAGTGAAACCAGCTTTTCCCATTGACTTCGCTTGGCAGAAGACCCCCGGGAAGGTCACAAATGGCAATCATGTGACCCTGGATGCTGTAAGTCGTAAATATATGCCAGTTGCCAAATGTTCAAATTTTCATATGACTGGAGGGACGCTATGATGGTTGTAAGTGCAAGGCGTAAGTCACTTTTTTTTAGTGCCATCATAACTTTGAGTGGTCCTAAGTCAAGGACTACCTATACAAATAGTCCACAATTTACAACCATTCATTTAGCAACTATGGTATTTAGCAGCCAAGTGATTCACTTCAACTGCAGTGATTATCAACGATTTTGTAAAATCAAGCACAACTCACTTAACTTAGAAATTCTGGTCCCCATTGTGACTGTAAGTTGAGGACAACCTGTATTATGTAACTTTTTGAGACATGGGTCTTGAGAAGGTAGACTAATTTCTTGTTAAAATAAAAAAACCCAGTGTTACCTCAAGTATGCTTATCTCTCTTTGCAGAGATTTTGCAATGTCGGAAACAGAATTCAAGTAATATTTTTGTTATTTCTATTAACATATACTGTAGTTCAGGCAACATAAAGACAAATTAAATGATATAGAACTACAGACTATCACCCCACAGTCCTCATCCAGTCCTTGTCAGTTGGAAAGCTGACAGTCCATGCTTGACCCCTAAGCGCTATACTTCCTTGCCGCAGTTCCTTAGCAGTTTGAAAGCATGCAAATGCAAGTAGATAAATAAGTAGATCAGTGGGAAGGTAACAGTGTTCCGTGTGCCTCGGTGTATGGTCATGCTAGTCACATGACGAGAGAAGTGTCTTTGGACAATGCTGGATCCCTTGGATAAGAAATGGAGATGAGCACCGCCCCTAGAGTCAGACACGACTGGACAGAGGAATCATTTCCCTTTACCTATATACTAAATTGAAGTGAATTCAAATGATATTCTCGATTGAAGGAAAGATTTTTAAGATTAAATATTGGATTTCATTACGTTGGTAATTAAGGATTTTAAAAAGTCAGAATCTTATCATAAGACTGAAAAATGTAGGTGATGAAAACATGTAATTATCCATAACCAGTGAAAATTAGTTTGCTTACCATGAGTCTTTGCAATGAGAAGCTCAGGTGCTAAATAGTCTGGGGTTCCTAAAATGCGTTCTCCGTCTACTGGAGCAGCCCCTCTTCGCACACTTTTTGGAGTCCTATAGGGTGTACCAACATTTCCCTGAGGAGTCTAATGCAAAAAATAAATCAGATATAAAGTAAGATGCTCAGAATATATTCATTTTATTCCTTGATTTAAATAATTAGCGGCTGAAAAACGAACCTAGTTACTTTACCTGCAATGAAGCATCTTATTCAATTCCAAAATACTCAGTATTATCTCAAACTAAACAGGTTTTCTTGTATGTCTCTTTTGATAAGTAAGAAGCTATAATTTATTATTACTTTTAATTATCCAAGGGATGTAATTGGGAAAGTTAGGCAGATCTTCAGTTCTTTGGGGAAAGACTGGATTTTTTTAAAAATACAAATGAAATGTCTTAAAAATAATTATTAGGAACCACATTGTTTTGGGTCTAATTTTGGCTGCATAATTCTGGAGTTTTCATGGATTGCACCAAAGTGATAAGGGATCCATGAATTGCCTATGCTATTGTAGAAGGAAGGTTTCATTATAAACAGTAAATGGTAACTGGCCATGAAATCCTTAATGCCACTTGTGAGAAGCTCCCATCTGAAAAGTACAACAGGTTTTGAGTTTTGAGCTGTACATTCACCATAAAACTAAAACTAGCCTTTATTTACCTATTATTCAGGCTTCTACACTGTTCTAATTCATTGATTCTCAGTGGATTACAAAAATCTCAATTCAGTATTAAGGTTAAAAACATAGATATTAAACAAAAGAAATATTGCAGGGTTTTCTCAAAGCCTAAATCAAGCACCCCTAATCTTTCTCCAGTTTAGTACCTCAACCATCAACTTTTTTAGCCTATACAACTATGAGCTGTACAAAATGGAAATTCTGGGAATTGTAATCCCAGCACAGCTGAGGAGTCGAGAAGGCTGATAGAAATGATGTGTTTAATCTTTTACTTTATTTTGCAATGTGTGTTTTAATAATGCCCTCTATGGACGAATTTCTATATGCAATTCATGTAAATTCATGAAAAAAAAAGCTTCTATTTGCTACCTTACATCCAGGTAAAAACAGTCTGTTTTAAAAAGTGAACACAACAAGGCTTACCTACACTTCTTATATGCTAATATTTTGTCTGTTCTTTGTAGTCTCAAGTGGCATTGAAGAAATTTGAATACACTGAATTATAGTTCCGATAAAAACAAGATTTAAGTCATGACTAATTAGTGACATCAATAAAAAATAAAATGTACAGAAATTTTCTCTCTAGATTTATTGAAGTTACATCCTCTAAAAATGGGTGTAGTACCAACATACAAACCATTTTCAGACTAACGTTTGTGACTTTTTAAACAACATAAATGTGAAAAGGCCTAATATTAAGCCTGTATTTGTGCTACAGAAGTTCTATAATAATTTTTGATAATAATTTTATCTAAACAGAAGTGTCATATCACGTGGTGCATTTCATTGAGAGGAGGGTGGGAAAATTTGTACTTTCAGACCTGCAAGACTCTATTAATGTAGCCTTATGATACAGTAGATTTAGTTCATCTAGTTTGGTTTCCCAGGGAAGGCCAATAGAAAGAGACCTTGAAGATCCAAGAAACATGGATCTAAAGTTGAGAGTTATCCATCATGACCACCTTTGCAAATTTCACGAAGCTTCTATCAATAGAGGGATTTTTGTCATATATACCAGTGGGATCTAAGGCAACTCTTTACTCTATATAGAAATGTCCTATAATGCTGTACTGTATATTCAATCTGTTTGTTCAGTACCCACCTGATATATCCTGTAGGGTGTTCCGTTTTGTGCAGGTGTAATGGTCATTGGATAAGAACCACTGCAGGCAGAGATATTCATTCCTTCTACAGATATCATACTGATTTTTGAAGGCTCAGTCATATTAGACATATTAATAGAACTATTGTAACTTCGGAAGACAATATTTTTTTTAAGTGCTTTTAGCATCTCCATTGGTGAAGAGTGAACACTGGTGTGCTTTTCTGTAATATATTTCAAACTCTTATCTTGATTGCGATCCAGGGATTTGCTCTCCTGGATAGGAAGCATTGACTCATCTCTGGTTTCCCACCTGGAGCAGCAAGGTAATGTTAACATAGTTTCTGATTTTGATTCCTCAAGGGGGGCATCTTTAATGCTCCCATTTAAAACAAATGTGGGTTTTTCTAAATGGTTCTCTGTAGCAGAGATCTCTGGAAGGGATAAATCAGAGTCTATGCTCATGCTTGCTAAAGGCTTTTCATCATCAGTGCTTATGAAACTGAAGTTTGTGTGTTTCCCATCCTTTTCATTATCTGCATCTAGTTCATTCATAAGATTTTTAGCTATTAAAGGGGTCCCTGATTTGTTCCCTTTATTTTCTTCCAAACAATTTGAATCCTTTGTTTGACTTTCCTTCGGGCAGCTCTCTTGCATGCACCCTTCAAGTTTTAAGCAACAGATTTCAGCTGTCAAACTTGTGCTTTGCTTTTCTGGGATCTCAATAATTTTACAACCACGCTTATATTCGCTATTGTTTTTTTTCACAAGGATACGTTCTTGAGAAGGGCTAGTATCAACTAATTCAAAGCATCTTTTGATACCAGTCTTCTGCAACACTGGTCTCTCCTTCTCTTCTTTCTTGAGATTATCCAAGCCCAGATGGGAAAAGTGACAGTTAGGTTTTGCTACCTCCTTGGATTGAACAGAGTTGTTTGTACAAAGCTTTCCTTCCCATTCTTTGTACTCTGAAAGACATTTTCTGACTAGGTCTTTCACATCACAAATTCTTACAGAAATATCCGAGGAGTCAAAGTATTCACTCCTTCCATTATGCTTGTCCGCAGAGTCATTATTACTAATAGGAGAGATAGCAGTTTCCAGCAACTTTTGCTTTAAGACGTTACTATTGTTGACAAGTGGCATATCTGTAGCCTCGTGTTTCTCCATTGCATTCATTTGACCTGTTGCAGGACAGAAATTGTCTTCTTCCTGAAAACCAAGCAGTTTCAAACTAAGTAGACAAGCATTACTCCAATCCAACCCAAAGTAATTACACACATAGAAAAACTAAAATTAAAATAAATTAGAATGAAATGAAGGATGCATAAATAATATATAAATCTAAAAAGTATAGTTTAGCCCCTTAGCTGAAAGAGACAAGTCTTTGTTTTTGAGGAACAGATCTCTGTACATTCTGGATTCTGAGCAGAATATATAGTCTGCCTGCCATATTTCAGATGGAAAGGGCCTCTAACTGAAACTGAATGGAAAGAGAGAACGTCCCTAATCACAGCTGCTTCCTAGTTCAATTTCACATCCAATCACAAAACTATCTCCATGGTGGTTGATATAAGATGCTTATTATTATTAACTCATCTTGCGTTAATACTGAACTAAAAATAAAATGACATACTAGTAAACATATTACTGAGAAGCCTACTACTTTGAATCTTTGTTGAGTAATACACTTTTCGTCCCTACTCCAGAAATATTGTATGTGGTAAGATCAAGAAAATTATTATACTTGTTTTTATATTCATATTCTACTTAGAGGACATTGCTTTGATATAGATATAGAAACTCACTTAGATATTTAGATATAGAAACTCACGAGTTACGAAAGGACAGTCTCTTATTTCTCACATGCCATCCAAATCATACAAGCCAGTATTTATTTGCATATTAAGTCATGAAATGTATAATAAAGTGTCTCAATTTACCATCTTCATAGGAATGAAACTGAAGACTAGAATATTACCCTATGAATGATATTCTGAGCTTCTGGGAAAAAGATAAATATAAATCTAACAAATAAATAGACCATTGAATTTGAAGACAGAATCATCATAACATTCAGATACTATTTGAAAGTAGAGCATGTTTTGCTAACTTTGGAGGAGCTTCTGTTTCTATAGGCATATTCTCTACTAACTAATGTAGGAATGGAATGTGTTGAGGGAACAAAACAGTCAGAAGATGGGCATGTGAGCCCAAAATTGATATCAATTACTTGAACCAACTTTTAGAAAATGTGTATTCCTAACTTTTGTTATTCCTAACAAAATAACTAACAATTCTATCTCTTCATCAGAATATGCCATCCATTTCTTGCAAGGTCATCCTATTTGGAAAAACAATTTTTAAAAGCCTTTGAAATGTTGTTGCGTACCAACAGGGAATCATTCAGGTTAAGAAGAAACAAATTCTTAGAAAAAAAGCAGTCCTAACCTGGATGTCTTTTTCCCACCTGGGGCTGCTGCAGCACTCTGATTCCATACTAGACAACTGGGTCCGGGAATGGCTACTGGCACTAGATGTTCCATACCTTCTTCTGGACTGAAGCAGAGTTGGTGTTAAACTTCTTATAGGCATTCCAGGCGTCACAGCTGAAGAATCAATGCCTTCAAAAGAAATAGGTCATTTTTGTCTGTTTAATAAAACAATGTCTTTCTTACAGCAAATTTTCCATTGAACCATTCAGTAAAATTGCTCAAAATAAGTAATGTAAAATGCATTTCTTTGAAATAAATTAGATATTTCCCTCCTGCCTTCAAAATTCTTTCTAGTGTAATTTATATTTTAATCTGTATTATTTTGAATTTGTTTAATTAAAAGAATTTTCTAGAAGTTTAGAAAAGGTACTACTGGTAAAAGTATAAAATATAGAAAGAGTATAATAAAAATAATTATCTATCTCATAGAGCACACCAACACAAATTTCTAACTTAAATTGCCATGCATTTAGTCTGAAGGAGCACAACACTAAGAACCAAGTTTATTACAATTATTGCATATCTGCTTTACAAGAAAGACGGACAGTGGAACAATGGAAAAACAAAGATTTTGTATAGAGGATGAGGGCTGCAAGGCAAGAAATCCTAGGGAATCTGATTTGCCTGGCCACTTTGGGGAAGCTATGTAGCAGGATGGAGCTGATAGCAAAATGGGCCTTTCAGGAGGGCAGCAGAGCTGAAAAAGTTTATTGTTAAAGAGGGTAGAATGTTAAGCTCATCAGGTGATAGCGGATGGAAGGCTGGAGTTTCTTTATGTTGCAATTTTATACTAAAGGTTGCCATAGGGCTCTATTGTGAGGGGGCTTCTTTTCTGCCTTAGATAGGATTGCAGGAGGCTTTGTTTGGGGGAGGGAGACAATTTGGGACTGATGGGATTAGGCAAAGCTATGAGCAGGCTTTTGATCTTTGTCATATGTAAAAGGGAGTTGTGGGGGAAGGGTGCAGTCTCCATTTTGTTTGTTAAGATTTATTTTCTCCATTGCAATAGCCATAAAGTAGGATAGAGTCATTCAGGAATTAATTGCTCAGAATTTAAAGCACTCAGAAGTGAAATGTCATCAAGATGAACAATGGATATGCCTATTTTGGATAGAATTATAATAATGGGCAGGGCACCACTTCAATGGCCCTTTCCACACAAATTGATCCCTTTAAAAGGATAGGATCACCACTGGTTTGAAAGAGGGGTCGTCTACATTAAGATTGAACAGCCCTCTCTCAACGGAGGGGGAGGGATAAGACACCACCTAACTTCTGTTTACAGTACAGTCCTTTCAGCAGTTCCAAGAAGGATCCACACCCACTTGCACTATTGAGGGCACAGATAAACTTCCAAGTGACCTCAACGACTCTCAAAATCAGAATCAGTGGTAATGACCATATGACTGCAAGTTTATAAATCCTTCCATCCTCCACCATTCAGTCAGAACTGAAAAAGCTTTTTGGACGAGAAGCGAAACATCTTCAAGGAAAAACAAAGCTCAGTTGCCTTTTGAAAAAGCACCTTTGGGACAACCATGACCTGGATGACTGAGAATCTCCATAGATGATAGGATCAAATCCTTCCAGTTAGATACTTACATGCTCTCAGGAGCTTACTTGATGCCATAGAATAATCTTTGCAACTTATGGATAGAGGAGAAACAAATTCTCGAGACAGCTGAGGCATATCTGCAGAAACAGGGCTTGGACTCTGCACAGGCCCTTTCCCTCCAACTGGAGTATACTGCCAAAATAAAGATATATTTTTCAGTAGATAGACAAATAAAAAATAATCACAGGTGTTTCTGAACCCAAATACATGCTTCGGTATCTAAATTTTTGTGAGATGGATGGATGGATGGATAGATAGATAGAGAGAGAGAGAGGCAGGCAGGCAGGCAGGCAGGCATAATCTCAAACTTTCCCCCAAAATAAAGCCCTAGAGATCAGTTAATACTATAACAATCAGACTAACATGCTGCTGAATGTTAGATGTGTGAATGACAAGCTTAAAGAAGTTTCTTTCAATGCACAGAGACTAAGCCAGCCAAAATGCCAGAATTTATTAATTGTTCAAATGGCTAAAAACCACCTCATGTAATTTAGTAGAATTTCTTTGTATTCTCCCACTTAGTATCCTCACTGCTATTTCATGGGGCCCTAGTCAGATTTTTTTAGACTTAAGTATTTCATTATGTAATCTCCAACTATATCAGCAGTGTGATCTTAATTGTTGTAAGAAGATAGGTGTGTTAGCTGACAGTTTTTCATTTATAATATTGTGTATTCATTATGTTGTAAACAATACTGTATAAATACATTATTTTGAACACTTACAAAACCAAAAGAGCTGATAAGAGATAATATTTGTCCAGGAGTACGAGAATAGTCTTGCATAGGTTTGGACATTGATGGTGTAGTGAGAATATCTATCATATTTATTTCTGAAAAAAAGTATGATCATTAGGTTCTATTTGATATTTATGAACATACAATCAAAGAAATAATAACATTGTAATTGGGCATGTAAACTTACACTACATATTAAAAAAGTATTTGGCAACAACTCTGACACATAAATACATCAAGCATAAATACATCAAGATGTGTAGGGCTTACCTCTGTTCAAAGTAACTCTGGACAGTCCAAAGTCTGTCAATTTAATGTGACCCTCATTAGATATCAGCATGTTGTCTGGTTTTAAATCTCTAGTAATTAAAAAAAAAAGATTTATAACCCGCTTTTATTACTTTTACAAATAACTCAAGCCGGCAAATATATCCAACACACCTTCTTCCTCTTAAATTCCCTACAACAATAACTCTCTGAGGTGAACTGGGCTGAGAAAGAATGACTGCCCAAGGGCACCTAGCTGGCTTTCATGGCTAAGGCAGGACTAGAACTCGCAGTTTCCTACTTTCTAGCTTCGGTCTTAACCGCGAGGCCAAATTGGCTCTAATAAATGAAATATTTATGTATAGTTTAGTGTAATGCATTTTCCCAAATTGATGATCACCCACTATCCATTCTAGTACATTGAGGAGAGACTAGATTGGAGGATGAGATAATGATTTAAAGACATCAATCAATGCTCTGCTCTCAGATAAATTTTATACAACATAATTATTGTTCCTAGATATCTATGCTGGGCTCAGAGTAATAACGTATCAAATGGTTATTATAAACAAAAAGTGACTCTGTTTATGTAGAGGACACAGATATCCTTGCTTCAGTAGAAAACAGGTTTTCTGTGCCAACAATATTCCTATAGTTTATTATTACCAAAGCAGTCCGAATAAAACTTCTTAGAATGGTTTACTTCTTATGTAATGTATACTCTATAATTCTGCATTTCAGAGAAGGACACTAATTTCAATTTTCTTCTGAAATTATATTTCTAATTATTTAAGATAAAAAGTACACCAAACTTTTTCTTTTGAAGTTGATCTAAATCCATTAAACTTGAATCTTAAAGCAGCAGATCTACCACAAAAGTTATAGGTGATGAGTTAAGTTTCAGCCTTTTGAAATATGTGTAAACTCTATGGCCTATTTGAAAATGTTTAAATTATAAGGAAATCCAGCACAGCGTGATTTTTACCTATGGATTATTCCATGCCTGTGAAGGTAATCAAGAGCCAGTGCTACTTCAGAAATATACTTTACTGCCATTTCTTCATCAAAGTAACCACATATATGAAGAAGAGATTTAACATCTCCGCCAATGAGATATTCCATTACCTGCCAGAGAAAAATACCTTTGTAAAACTTGGGAACCAATTTGTTAAGAGCAAAGATAGGCAATATATGGCTGACATGAATCCTCCCATTTTTTGTATAGCCCTAGAGACCATTCCAATTGTCCTGCTAAATTCCAGAGGCAATACTAAGAATAATCATGCTAGCAGATGTGATCTTAGAACCACTGAACCATAGATTTCAAAGAGCTTGGAGCATAGGGTTATTATTATAGGACTGGAAACCCTAACCCCAAGATGGTGAACCTATGGCACGCGTGCCACAGGTGGCACGCAGAGCCCTCTCTGCGGGCACACCAGCCGTCGCCCCAGTCCAGCTCCACCAGGCATGCGCGTGCGCCTCCCGCCGGCCAGCTGGTCTTCGGGTCTCTGCTGAGCATGCTTGGGGGGCGGGGCACATGCGGGGAGCGCATGTGCGCATCCACGGGGCACATGTGCGGGGCAGGGGCGCTCGCATTGCATTTTGGGGGTTCGCATGCATGTGCGCCCCCCGTGCCCCGTTTTGGGCCTGGAAGGCCTCCTGCACCAACCTGGAAGCCAAAAATGGATGAGGGGGGGTGAATGCGTGGGGGATGTGCGCACATGCAAGGGGGGGGGGGCGCGCTCGCATTGCATTTTGGGGTTTAGCGTACGCACGCTTTGGGCACTTGGCACCAAAAAGGTTAGCCATCACTGCCCTAACCCTAACCCTGGAAAAGAACTGGTGTGATTCCAATTTCAAAAAAAGGAAAAAAATGGATTAAAAAAACTACAGACCAGTCAGCCTCATATCAATACCTGGCAAGATTCTGGAAAAGATAATTAAGCAATAGATCTATGAATCAGAATCAGAATAGAGCTGGAAGGACCTTGGAGGTCTTCTAGTCCAGCCCCTGTTCAAGCAGGAGTTCCTATACCATTTCAGACAAGTGACTGCCCAGTCTTTTCTTAAAAACCTCCAGTGATGAAGCACCCACAACTTCTGTAGACAAGCTGTTCCACTGGTTAATTGTCCTCACTGTTAGGAAGTTTCTCCTTAATTCAAGGTCGCTTCTCTCCTTGATTAGTTTCCATCTATTGTTTCTTGTCCTGCCCTCTGGTGCTTTGGAAAATGAATTGATCCCCCCTCCTCTTTGTGACAGCCTCTCAAATAATGGAATACTGCTATCATGACCCCCCAGTCCTTCTTTTCTCTAGACTGGCCAAACTCAAATCCTGCAACCGTTTTTCATGTTTTAGTCTCCAGGCCTTTAATCATCTTCGCTGTTCTTCTCTGCACTTTTTCCAAAGTCTCAACATCTTTTTTGTAATGTGGTGACCAATACTGGATGCATTATTCCAGGTGTGTTCTTACTTTATAAAGTGGTACTAATACTTCACGTGATTTTGATTCTATGACTCTGTTTATACAACCAAGGATTTTATTAGCTTTTTTGGCTGCCGCCGCACACTGCTGACACATGTTTAAGTGATCGTCCACTAGGACTCCAAGATCCCTCGCATAGTTACTGTTTTTGAGCCAGGTTTTGCCTAATATGTACTTGTACCTTTGGTTTTTCCTGTCCAGGTGTAAAACCTTGCTTTTCTCCACATTAAATTTCATTTTGTTCTTTGCATAGGGCCCATTGTTCAAGTCTGTCAAAATCTTTTTGAATTCTGAGCTTGTCTTCTGAGGTGTTGGCTATTGCTGCCAGCTTAGTGTCATCTGCAAATTCCATCATCTAAGTCATTTATGAAGATATTGAAGAGTACTGGGCCTAAGACAGAACCCTGTGGTACCCCATTGCTTACTTCCCTCCATGTAGATGTAGTACCATTAAGGACTACTCATTGAGTATGGTTTGTCAGCCAGTTACAAATCCATGCTGTCTATCCCACATTTTTCTAGCTTACCAAGAAGTAGATTGTGCTCTATTTTGTCAAATGCCTTGCTGAAATCTAAATATACTATGTCCACAGCATTTTTCTGGGTTACTAATTTAATCACTTTGTCAAAGAATAAAATAAGATTGGTTTGGCATGATCTGTTTTTAACAAACCCATGCTGGCTACTAGTTATAACTTTGTTTCTAGTTGTTCACAGATGGTTTTTAATTATTTTTCCAGCATCTTCCTAGGTATTGATGTTAGGCTGATTGGTCTTTAGTTTCCTGGGTCTGTTTCCCCCCACCTTTTTTTTTTTTGAAGATGGGAACCACATCAGCTCTTTTTCAATCCTCTGGTAGTTCTCAAGTGCTCCAAGATATTTTAAAGATATGATACAATGGTTCTGAGATAACTTCTGCCAGCTCCTTCAGAACTCTGGGATGTAATCCATCAGGTTCTGGTGATTTATATTCATTTATATTCTGCAACAAGCAAAGCCATTACTGGAAGTCAGTATGGGTTTGTCAAAAACAGATCATGTCAGACAAACCTTACTGCATTCTTTGACAAAGTGACTAAATTAGTGGACCAGCGAAATGCTGTGGACATAGTATACTTGGACTTCAGTAAGGCATTTGACAGAGTAGACCACAACCTACTTATTAATAAGATAGAAAAATGTGGGGTAGAAAGTATCACCACCAGATGGATTCCTAATTAATTAACCACACTCAATGTGTAGTCCTCAATGGAACTATATCTACATGGAGGAATTCTGTCTTAGAAGCAATACTCTTCAACATCTTCATAAATTATTTGAGGGGATAGAAGGGAAACTCATCAAATTTGCAGATGACCCCAAACTGGGGGAAATAGCCAACCCTTTCAAAGATAGACTCAAGATACAGAAGGATCTTGACAGACTTGAACATTGGCCCTGTCCAACAAAATGCAATTCAGTGGCAAGAAAAGTAAGGTTTTACACATAAGCATGAAAAATCAAATGCACAGGTATGGAATAAGTGGCACATGGCTCAACAACAATAGAGAGGAATCTAGGAGTCTTAGTGGACAATCAAATATGAGCCCAAAAAAAGCCAATGCAGTCCTAGATTGCATCAATAGAGGGATAGAATCAAGGTCAGTGAAGTATTAGTACTGCTTTATACTGCTTTGGTAAGACCACATCTGGAATACTGCATCCAGAAAGAGTGCAGAGAAGAGCAACTAAGATGATTAGGGAACTGGATGCTAAAATATACACTGAACAGTTGCAGGAACTAAGTATCTCTTGTCTAACGAAGAAAAGGGCTAGGGGTAATATGATAGCAGTCTTTCAATAATTAGGGGAGAAGAGTGTTATTCTCCAAAGCACTTGAGGGCAGGACAAGAAGTAATGGATGGAAACCCATAAATGAGAGATCCAATTAGAACTAAGGAGAAATTTTCTGACAGTGAGAACAATTTATTAGTAGAACTGCTTGCTTCCAGAAGCTATTTCCATTATTTCCGGAAATAATGGTTTAATTGAATGGTAATTGAAGTTGATATTCAAACAGGAGGTGATAAGGACACTGGAAAGTACTATAAAAATAAACAATAGATTGAAACAACAGCTAAACTAGGTACACTTAAAAGATACAGGGTTTTCTAAGACACTACGTGTAGATTACTCACCAAGTAGACATTGTTGACAGATTGAAGTGAATAGAATAAGTGTACTATGAAAGGACTTTTACTGAGAGCCAAGGCATCTCTTTCTGCCTGTACCTGATGGGCCATATTTTTATTGATCAGATCAGCCTTTTTCACCACCTGTAAAAACAATTGTGCCTATAGTGATATATGCATCATACTTCTCCACTGCAGAAAAATGCATTATAAAGTTACTTTTCCTTATGCCTATAATTCATAAATCCTCCATATTAAGGATTTTTGCAGAATGCTCCATGCATTTAATGCCAAATAAATTCTCATGATACATGATTTAGTTATTAATTATACTATAGCAATAGCACTTAGATTTATATACCGCTTTGCACTGCTTTACAACCCTCTCTAAGCAGTTTACACTCAGCATATTGCCCCCAACAATCTGGGTCCTGATTTTACCAATCTCGGAAGGATAAATCATTTATGCTGGACATCTTAAATCTGTTGTGTACTTTCAATCAAAATCTGTGAATCCTCACTCCGGCCTTTAAAAATTAGGAACTAAACTTCATTATAAAGATGATTGTACTCCATTACATGGAATTATTAGGCATTTATATCATGGTTCATTTACCTGCCACTGGCTACTTTTTCTAATAATGAAGTTTGCTCAATATCCAAATGTTTAAGGGACTCGATATTTTAGAAAGCAAATTGGAAGGATTAAGTATGTATAAAGAGGCATGAGATCACTGTAATTTTTCAAAACAGAAGCTACATAGGGGAAAATACATTTGACCCACTGCCACTTGTCTCCCACAACTAACTTCTTTAAGATTGTCAATGCTGCAAGTAGACATGGGCAAGAGGTGGGGGTGGAGGAAGCAATGCCAGAAACGAAGGATCCATATTCCTGGCGCACATTTTTCTAACTGTAAATCGTCCCCTCACGCCAGTTGCTCTGCAACTTTTAATTCAGCTCCATTGAAGCCTGTGACCAATCAAAATTAAAGCGAACTTTTCGGGCTAACCATTTTTAACTGTATTCCGCGACAATTGCTGAGAAGAGGGAAGGCTCCGGGCAACCCCACCCGCGGGAGCCTCACCTTAACGGCGTAGAGTTTTCCGCCTTTGCGACCCAGATAAACTTTCCCGAAAGCGCCTCGGCTGATCGGTTTAACGATGGTAAAATCCTCGATGGAGGGCGGCTGGGGTATGGTGATGCGCTTCCCGCATGAGGCGCCCTTCTCCTCCTCCCTTCTCACATCATCTTGGGGTGCAAAAGTTTCCTCCATCACGATCGCTAACGCCACAGTCCTGCTCTTCTCCGGGCCTCCCTGCGCCCAGCCCGAACAGCCGCTTCGCCCCGCGACAATTCAAAGCTAAGCTCCGCCCCCGTTTCCGCCATTTGCACGTCAACCGAAACGACGTAAAACGTATTAGCCACCAAGGCAACGCACAAGGGGGGGCGGACTCATCATCCACACTTCCGGTTTACTCGCTCCTGCTCGGTTGTCGCTCTCGGCGACGCTTCTCTATGATCCAGAAAACAGTAACGCAACTGGTGCCTGTTTGTTTTGGATGACATTTTACCTTTGCCCCCCCCCCCGGCCCCAGCATATTAAAAACAAGCGCGATTTGTCAAACTGTATTGTTACTTGTGATATTACGTATTGCTCCCCAAATTTATTTCCAGCTTTCGTCTTTATCAGTGTGCAAGAATTTAATCCAGGAATTCAAGACTTTCATAGTAGAACCCACGGGAATCCTGCCAGGGTTGGAGATTGCGGCGGCACAAAGTCCGCTAGTGAGGTTTAAGAATGGATCTGAAAGTCACCAGAGCCAGTCCAGTACTAGCAACCCCTCGAAGGTGGCTTTAGTCATCTCAATTCCACTCAGAATTCTGTTCTACCATCAGAGGAACAGGCTTGGAGCGAAGACGAAAAAAACACGTTAAACTGCTTCCTCCACAAACACATTTTAAACGGGCTTCAAATTAAAATAATCGACGAAAATAAAACTGTCTTTATTACATACAGGTGGAGAGGGAACTAAATGCCCCCAGACCCTTTTATTCAGCACTTAACAATGCCGACGAGAAGAGGAACTATCAGGCGCACAGGGAAAGGATATGGGGAAGCCACAAAAGGAAGCGAAGAAGCGGCCTAGTCGCTTTTCGCCCAGCCCAAACTAGCTTCCCCTCCGCCTCGACCATTTTACAAAAGGCTTCAGAAACACAGCCCCCCCTCCCCCCGCCGCCAACCGTCTACATTTACAAATTCGAGCACAGGCTCAGCCGAATCGCTCGGTTGCTAGGAGATGTACGGGGGGTCATGAGGTCACCCGGAAGTACTCCTCGGGACAACCGTCAGCTGCCAGGCGGGGCTCAGCCCGGCCCGTTCCAACTGTGAGAGACGGCCATTTTCGGGAAGAGTTGATAAACCAACGAATCCTCTTCCCCGCGAAGAACGAGGCCGGAGGAAGCGCAGAGGAAGAGGCGTCCTCGGTCTCGACGTTTCAGGCCGCTTGGGTGGCGAGAAGGATGCTTTCTTTTTCTACCACGGTGCAGCCGCAGGTGAAGGCCTCCCTAAGAGCAGCTGGAAGCCGCTATTCTGCGTAGTTAGAGAACCGGGGCGGGAAGGGAAACAGGATCCTGAAGGAATGGTTTGGGGAGGGAGGGAGGCTCCGAAAGGGGGACGACGGGAGGGTGAGGCTTCCTTGGCCCAAGAAGTTTATTAGACAATCTGCGGGAGAGGAAGGAAAAAGCCTTTGAAAATGTGCTGGATTTTACCTTCAACGGACGTTAGTCGAAGCCGATGAAAGCATGCAAGACGGTAGCCCCTTCCCTGAAATTTAAAGGGATACTGCTCTTGAAGGGCGACGCCTTCTCTAATTATCCCTTATTTCATTAATTTCTTTTGAAAAGACTATTACTTGGCTGTCTATTGCTTTCTGGAGATAACTTCCGTTCGTTAACTATGACATATTTTTGTTCTGAGCCTCCTGATTTGCAAATTTACTGGGGTGACTATGAACGAATAGATGTTCCTTTTTTTAATGTTACCGGCTCTTGCTTAACATTTTCGCCATAATCTTAAATGACCAAAGCAAATACTTGTGTTTTTGAGCACATTATCCAAATGTTAGAAGTACTATATTAAGCTGCCTTTTACTGGAATCAAGATCTTAATTTTAGGTTCAAATGAGATTTGGGGGCAGTTTTGGTAAATTCCAGGATTAGGTTCATAGAAAGTGCGTAATTCAATAGAGGACCTGTAAAATAATATGGTAACTAAATATTTTAATTCTTTTCTGATCTTGTATCCAGTTGAGTTGGGTCACCACTCATAATTCCTGCTCAAAATCGCTATGGGTGGAATTTGTAGCCCAGTAGATTTATCTAATTGGAGAAGTTTGCTTTATATAGAACCAAAGCATTTTGAGGTTACAAGGATACAAACTAAAATAATCTGAATCAAACTTTCAAAGATCCAGGTCTTGTATTATAGCAAAAGATTGATTTTTCAATCTTAAAAAAGTGTATTTTATTATTTTGGCCAGTTGGCCACAAACAATAGAGCCAGTTTGGTTTGGTAGTTAAAAGGCCAAAAGTCACTCTCAGACTAACCCAGTTCACAGGGTTGTCGTTGTAGGGACAATAGGAGGAAGGTGTGTTCGATATGTTTTCCACCTTTAATTACTTAGTAAAAGTAATAAAGGTGGGATACAAATAAATAAAAACATACTGCTAAAAGCTGTGACAAGTTGCATGTTATCTTTAATCTCAATTGATGAGAAAATGTGATGAATCTTAATGGAAATTACAAAAAATTACAGTCCCTTTACCTCTATTGTTTATTTATTTAGTAAACTTATATGTCACCCATGTCATTTTACAATCAAAAACAAGATAAAACTTAAAACAATAAGTAATAACACTTAAATTGATTTAATATTAACAAGATGGGAAGGAAGACAGCAAGATGTACACAGGGAGGAGATGGCATTTTATCCATTAACCACCTCCAGAATGACATGCCCCCATTAGGCCCCAGGCCAGGTGGCAGAGCAGGTCTTCAGGTTCTTTCAGAAGGCCAAAGAGTTGGGTGCAAATCTCATTTTGGGGGGTAGGACATAATGTTCATAAGGACAAGAGCTATGGCAGAAAAGGCTCTTTTCCTGGAACTGCGATCTGGAATTCCTTGACCAACAGGGTCCATAGCAGAGGTGGGTTCTAACCGGTTCTTTAGAACCGTTAGTAAATCGGCGATGACGTCACGGAGCCAATTCTGTCGGTATCTCTGGGCGCTGCCATCTTGGATTTTGCTCATGCACAGAAGCTAATTTTTGCTTCTGCACATGCACAGAAGCTATTTTTTTATTGCTGCGAGTGTGCACGGCGCAACCCTGAACGAACTGGCAGCAAAAGGATCCAGAACCCACCCCTGGTCCATAGCATGCCTCTTCTGCCAGCATGGGTGGAATTGGCAATCCCATTAGGGTGAGATGGTTCCTCAGATAACTTGGTCCTGTGCAATGATGACCTTTAAAGGTGCTAACCAACACCTTGAATTGGACCCAGAAGCAAATTGGCAACCAGTGCATCTTGCAGAACATCTGTATAACATGGGCGCCCTAGAGCCCCCAAAAGCATTCACATAACTGCTTTCTGCACCAGCTGTAGCTTCCAAATACTCTTCAAGAGTAGACCCAGGATGTTGACATAGTCCAACATGAGATGACCAGGGTTTAAGTGACTGAGTGCAGGGATTTCTGATCCAGGAAAGGGCACAATTGGTGCACAATACATAGTTGGACAAACTATCTTGGCTACAGCTGCCACCTGCTCTTTGAGAAGTTGCAATTCCAGGAGAACCCCCAAATTGCACATTGGATCTGTCTGGAGCAGTGCGACTCCATCCCATAGTAAAGATGTTACAGTCCCGATCCTGAAACTCCACACTCCAAAAGCCTCTCCATCTTACCAGGGTTCAGCCAAAGTCTGTTGTTCCCCACCCAAGCCTCACAGCCTTAGCAAGAGAGCAGTGAGCAACACTTAGGCCACCAGGGATGGAGAGGTAAAGTTGAATATCATCAGCATACTGGTGGTACTCCATGGGGGCGGATGATCTCACTCAGGTACTTCATGTAGATATTAAAAAGGAGTGGAGAGAGTACTGAACCCTGCGGCACACCACAAAGGAACAGCCATGGACTGGACTTCTCATTCCCTGTCAACACCAATTGAGACTAGCCTTGGAGAAAGGAGCCAAATCAGTACAAGACTGCTCAGTTCCAAACCCCAGAGCTGGCCCAAAAGGATACCATGGTCAATGGTATTGAAGGCCACTGAAAGGTCAAGGATGGATACACTGGCCCCATCCCAATATTGCCAGAGATCATCAAGTGCAACTAATCTGTTTCTTTCCCATAAACTGGGTCTGAACCCTGGCTGGATATCATGTATTAAATAAATAGAATCAATATTCATTTGTGTTTACATTATTCACCTATTTGTCTTTAAGAGAAACGTGCATTAATAGATTGGTAGTTACTATAGGTCAGGGCTATCAAACTCCCGTCACGCACTGGCCATGCCCATGCCTGGGGGGGAAAGTCCCGATTCATCACGTGACACCACTGTGACGACATGAGTTTGACACCCCTGCTATAGGTGAAATACAAACTATGGACAACACATATTCTTCACAATTTATCATTCTGGCCTAAATGTCAGTTTCAAGGCTCATATGTAGATTGTAAACATTTTCAGTAAAATTATTGTTAATGTAACAATCTGTTTTGAAAATCTTTACAATAAAATTTTTCACATCCCTAAAAACAATCAGGCGATAATTAAACATTAGGAAATATTTGGTGTCAGTAGGCGTTATCTATATCAGTTATGTTGTCATATTAGATAAGATACCAGCAATATATGCTTTGTTTGTTTTCAGATAGTTTTGCAAACATGGTAAATAAGTACATTATTATATTCTATAATGCTATGCATATTCCCAGTTTCAGTTTTTGAATTTAATTATTAGCAGTTACAAGAATAACTTATTTCACAAAATCAAAATATTGAAGTTAGTTTTGCTAAGTGGGAGGAACTTTTTATACAATGTATTCTGCAGTAATGAATTGATTGCTTCTAAAAAGTTTGTAAATATTTGCAAAATTAAACTAGTTTTTTATGATTTAAATCTTTCTGTTACTAAAAATTTCTGTGATACCAATTCAGTGTTTAAACTCTATTTTGAAATATATAGCAATAGCTGTTTACCTTGTTAAAGCAAAAATAGATTTCTACATTATTCTTGGAAGCTTAGGGATTTTACAGTTAAGAACAAATTATATAATATATGACTTAATATACCTTGTATTTTACCAGGTTACAGTTTCTTTGAGCCACCTCATAAATGCATTTCATTCACCCAAAAGTTTAACACAGTCTTTCATTCCAACATCCACCCAGTCTGTGCAGAAAGAAGCACCACCTGAACATGATGTGTTGAGCCCTGAAGTAAGAATCCTTGAATGGTGTAGTTTATTTATGAATATTTTTCATATAATTTATACTTTACAAAAATATGTATCTTGAAATCTTGAAAAATATGTATCAAAAAGTGTACTTGATTTTTCTATAATACAAAAATGTTATAGAGACGGGTTGGAATTACGCACCTCTGAGAAAAAATTCTATTATATTGATAGGACTGCCTAGCTCTAAGTATGTGTCCATAGGATTTCAATATGAATTCACAAAGAAATTAAACACTTAATTTGAGATTAAGTGTTCATTAATTTGATAGCATACTCTGAAGGAGATAACATGTTACATGACTATTAAAGTGCATCTGTAATTTACACTTTTCCATGTTTAAATATTCTAATAATTTTATACTGTTGTAAAATAATGGTACAATATTTTTATAGATATTGAGTATGAACACATGTTTCAGAGAGAATAAGCAAAAACATAGCTTTTTATAAATCTGGTACTTAAACACAAGAATCATGGTTGTCAGATTTTAAAAGTTAAATGTTATTTTTGAAGTAATCCAATTTTTAATTATAATTTGAATCCTTTATGATTTTTACAGCCATTACTTAATTTACGAGACCTAGGACTGAGTGATTTGAAAATTAGCCAACTTGATGAAATAGTGAACAAACTGATTCCTGGCTTTGGTGAAGAAAATAAAATACCCTCACATTGGCAAACATCATATATATCAGCAGAGTCTTTCTTTGAAAATAAATATGGTATGCTTTGGGATGATATTTTAACATATCTGGGCAGAAAAGTAATTTAATGTATTCCTAAACTCTATCACCCATAAGTAATGCTTCTGTAAAGTGCTTTAATTCTATTGCAGCAGTTCAAAATGCAGAATTCTTGCTAGTTTTATTTCTAGCTTTTGCCATTCTTCATTAGGGTCAGCTTATTCAACACTACCTTGTTTACATTATATAGCTTGATTATACTGGAATTAATCTTGACATTGGTCATAGTATAAAACATAGTTAACTATAATTTACAAGTAAGGAATTAATAAATAAAACCATTATTTTAAATAAATAAATAGCAGTGTCAGGCCCAAACAACCAGAGTCACACTTGAAGAGTCCAGTTGGCTGCTTTATTGCTCAAACATACGCACAGGAATTTTCTTAGACTGACAATTTGCATCTGGGTGATACTAGATAAGGTTCCATGGCATTCAAGGAGGGGTTAGACTTCACCTTGTTGTGCACACATAGAAATTCTAGACTATGTCCCTGTTTGACCCTAGCTTGGCCAGTCTCTTTCCTACAGGCAAAATTTTGTCTGCTCTTTAGCTCCTTAATCCATCTTATTTTTAGTTCTATTGTATTCTCTTGGGTCTGAAATATCCCTTGTGTTTATTTATAGAATTAGTATTCTGACTTCAACATAATATATGCATTTTCCAAATATTAAGTAGACCATATTTGTGTATCTTCTTCAAAACTGCTACACTAATACACACACACACACACACACACATACAAGAGAGAGAGAGATTATGTGTGTGTAAATGTATAATATGATCCTTCAGAACAACCCTCACTAGTTCACTGTATGCTGTTGCTTCTAATTACAATATTGTTTGGGATTAAGGAGTCCTGTCCACATTGAAACTCACTGAATTACATTGGCCTTATTACCTTTCCTTATCCCAATCTACTTGACAGGATTGTTAGGATGAAATATGTCTCCCTGAACTCATAGAGAAAAGACAGGATTGAAATATTAACAATGTAAATAATTAATTTCTCATTTATTTGCTTATTCCATCCTACCATGTACAATGGGTCTGTGATATAATGGCTAAAGTTTTGGTCTGACATTGGAGTGACTTATAAGTTATACTCCTCTCTTAACCACTCTTCCTTAGCCCAATCTACCTCACAGGAGTGTTGTGGGATAAAATGAGAGAATGAAGTATAGCACACCACTTTCAGTTACTGAATGAAAGATGGGAGTATAATTCAAAGAATTATATGGCTTTTGTTATGATAGAAGCTTCATAATTATTCACTAAAGATAGAATGTTTTTACAACAGGAAATTGTAGAACCTTTATCATGTGTTCTTCCATTATCACAGTATAATTGTATTTGCAGCTACATAGCAAGATTATTGTTGGAATTTGCATGTACAAGTTACTCTCGAGATACCTACCCCAGTTATAATTAAAAATCTATATTCACTCCAGTTTTCATGTTTCGAGTTTGCTAAGTTCAGTTCCCTGTTCAAATCTATATGGATTGCACAAAGGCAATTATCACTTATCTGATGACATGGGCTCGTAGTGGTGGATAAACCTTTGCTATATTACAAATTTCTAACGTAAGTAGCATTTGGGAAAATATATTCAAAGCTAAATTAGCACCTGCTATTGTAATTGATTTAAAGAGTTTTTGCTTTTTGTGCTTGCACAGTTACTTAAAATTCAGATCCATTGATCTATATAGTTAATTTTCTCCATATTGTCTCCCATCTTTGGTTCTACTTATAGTAGAAGTTGGCCCTTAAGAAGGCTTAAATCCATTAATCCAAATTCTAAACAAGGAATACGTAGCATGTATCATGTTTAACGTTATTCACTTTCCTGAGTTTTGAGAGGAAAGTAATAGTCTGTTTACTCATACACAAATCTTTTGTTCTTTGTTCTCTTTCAGCTATCATGCCACAATTTTAACTAAGCATAAAATATTCAGAGTGATCTTTGATTTTGTATACTGTATATCATCATTGCAAAATTGCTTATTTAAGGAACCACATTAGCACATTGTCTAATTTACCAAAGCAGTATCATATCAAACTTCATGTATCTGGGATATATGTATGTGTATAATTTAAAATTTTTAAATACACAAGATCTTATTCCTGTAAGACCTAAGTAAATGCTAAATAAGCTTTTTATTCTTTCCTAGGTTTTGCAGATACATTTAGGGTTTTACGTTCCTCTTACCTCTACAGACAGCATCCTAATCCTCCCCAGAGTATATGTTCCAATCTTCAACATTGGCCAGGTAGGAAGTAAAAATGTTTCTTTTTTCAAAGTAAGAGAAATATGGCTTGGATCCAGAGTTTCCATGAGTAGAAGATGTCTTCCTCTATATAAAGGAGTTCCCTAAAAGATTTTCCAAAGAAGAATAATTCCCTCTATTTCACTCAGTAGAAGGAAAACTAGTTCATAGCATACTACAGTACATATAGTCCTTGTCTTACAACAGTTCATTTAGTGACCGTTCGAAGTTATAACAGCACTGAAAAAAGTGACTTATGATCTTTTTTCACACTTATGAATGTTGCCACATCCCCATGGTCACGTGATCAAAATTCAGATGCTTGGCAACTGACATTTATGATGGTTGCAGTGTCCCGAGGTCATGTGATCAACTTTTGCAACCTTTTGACAAGCAAAGTCAATGGGGGAAGCCAGATTCATTTAACCACGTTACTAACTGAACAATTGCATAATTCAGTTAACAAATGTGGCAAGAAAGGTCGTAAAATGGGGCAACATTCACGTAACAAACGTCTTGCTTAACAACAGAAATTTTGGGCTCAGTTGTAATTGTAAGATGAGGACTGTCTGTATATACAAATATTATTACTGTGTTTCCCCGAAAATAAGACCCTGTCTTATATTTTTTTGAACCCTGAAATAAGGGCTCGGCCTTATTGCCATGCACTCAAAAGCCCGATTGGGCTTATTATCAGGTGGTGTCTTATTTTGGGGGAAACAGGGTAATCATGCAGGGAATTATGGCCCTGTATTGATTACTGAATTATAACTCCCAGGCATTCCAGTGAGATGATGTTGTTGTTACATGCAATTCAGTAACTTTTGGAAAATCACAAACATTCTATCACCTATATAGAAGGTAGCATTTCAGCCTTGAAGGTATTTTTAACATTTTAAAGTACATCTGATTAGTTATGAGAATTTTTTTTAGAATTACTATAGTATTCCATAAGACTGATTTAAGGCAGTATTGTACCATTTCTGATACCTCAGTTACAATAGACAGTGTAAACTGTTTGTATTTAAGGCCAGGAATTCTCATGTATACCCACTGTTTGTAGGCAAGTCTGGATTTACTGGGAATTATAATTTGAATTGTAATTTCTATAAAGTATGAAAATAAGTGCAAGAATTTATATGTGAATAATTCCTAGTTAGTAAGAAATTATATAGAATAAGCAAATGTTTCAGAGAGCTATTCTGAAATATCTTGTTTAAATAGAATAGGTTTTAATTATTATCAATCTATGTTGTAATCTATTCTGTGTAGTGTAGATTTCTATAGACTTTCCAGAGCTATCAGAATAAATTGTCATTGAACACTATAGGGCACAATATTGAGGATCTTTTACTTTTTATAACTTCAGAAGTTTTTCAGTTCTTTTGTGAGATTTTGATTACTTCAGTTAGAATCACAAACTATCAGCCCTTTTCTGCTTTGCAAATGCTATTTGGCTTTCTCAGTGGTTGTCAGAAGTTGAGTAACAGTAGGAATTGATAACAGCAGAGTGAAAAGATTTAACTAAAGTGTTATTTATTTCTCTCTATAGTTGTTCACAATTTCATCTTTATGTTGTTTGAATATATGTACAGGTAATTTTCGACTTACAACCACAATTAAGCCCAAACTTTCCGCTGCTAAGAAAGACAATTGTTAAAGTGAGTCGTGCCCCGTTTTATGACCTTTTTTGTTAAGCAAATCATTACAGTTGTTAAGTGAATCTGGCTTCCCCCATTGACTTTGCTTGTCAGAAGCTCCCTAAGAAGATTGCAAATGACAATCCCAGGACTCCGGGACAATGCAACCACAGAAAATGCATGCCAGTTGCCAAGCACGCAAAGTATGATCACATAACTGGGGAGATGTTGCAATAGTCATAAGTGAAAACTGGTCATAATTCACTTTTTTCAGTGCCATTGCAACTTTGAGCGGTCATTAAATGGTTGTAAGTAGAGAGCTTCCTGCAGAAGTGAATGCAAAAGCAGTATTAAAGAAATGGTATCTTTTTAACTAAGACAAACATGACATTCTAAAAAAACAGTTCTGAATTTGCAAAGGGCTGTCTTATGCATCATTGTTTTAGTTCTTTTCCTCTTTGCCAGTTCTTAACTTTCCCCCCTGTCTGCTGTAGGTATTTCCTGGTGCCTTCCTACTCCTCAGCTGCGTATCATCTAAGCTCTCTCTTTCTTAGTTCTGATTTGAATTGGTCACTTATTTCACAGGCATCTCCTGCAGGACTTGAAACACAAACAAACAAACAAACACACAGTTTAAAAAAATTTCCTCTTATGCAGCTTATCTCTAACATGCTTACATGACGGTTGGCAGGTTGATCTCCATGCTCGTGGAGACAGCATCCATGCAAGGGTTAACTCCGTCTATTATCCAATCAGGACTGAGTCTGTAAGTAAATGTCACGCCTCCTCACGCTGTGACTTCCGCTTTTAAGACTCAGTCGATCCTTGGATATAGACGTAGGTTTCAAGAGCTCCCATACTTGTTGCTGTTTTTTTGTGCCTGTCCCTTTAAGGGAAAATTTCCTTTTGCTCAAGAGTGCTTGCTGCTTTAGTGCCGGCGAGAAGGGCTTGCCTGATACTGCCGAAGACCGCTCTAGCCGTGGCTCGGCTACCGGCTGGTAGTCCTAGCAGGATAGCGTGCATGAGGGGCTCCTCCGCCACACTGATCCTTTAACGAGCTGAAGGGAGTGAGCTAGCCACTTGTTTGCTGCTGATTCAGCCCTCTGCCCACGAGTTTCGGCTCCGCAGCATCTGAGGCCCCCTGGGAACTCTCTGCAGGTGTTCTGAAGCCGGATTAAGCTTGGAGCGGTGAGTCTGTTCCCATCAGCTGTTTTTCGGGTAGCGCACGACCTCGGCTCTGCAGCTACCAGCATTGGAAGTGAGAGAGGCAAACTTTTTTTATTGCGGCCGCCATTTTGTTTTCAGCTGCCATTTTGTTTTTTTGCCTTGTGAGTGGACTTTACCTCAGTGATTGCAGGAACTGGATTAGCCTGCCTGTTGAATTCTCCTCAGCTCATTTAGCCTCTGCCTGCTTCTGCAGCTGGCTCATATTGCCTTGTGAGTGGAGTTTACCTAAGTGCTTGCAGGAACTGGATTAGCCTGCCTGTTGAATTCTCCTCGCAGATCATTAGCCTCTGCCTCCTTCTGCAGTTGGCTCATAGCCTCTCACTCCCCCCTCCTTCCACCCTCCTTTTTATTTTTGCTGCCTTCCGGGCCTTGTTTGCCTGTGCCACGTAGAGTGAATCAAGATGGCGGATGCCACTTCCTCCAGGGCAGCCATTCTGAGAGGGGATTTGTCTCCTTCCTCTTCAAGCAGCCACAGTCATTCTGGAGCCACCACTAAGGCCTCCAAGAAGAGGGCAGCATCTGGGGAATCTTGATCAGGCCACTCCCACAGATCCTCCAAGAGGGCAGACAAGCAGGCCCAGAGTAGGCACAAGGTTATTGAGAGGGTCATAGCCAAGGCCCAAATGGCTTCTTCTCACAAGCCTAGTGGGCACAGGAGCTGAGACCCTCTAGATCTCTCTCTCCCTCTTCCCCTCCTATCCAGAGGGAACAGACCCCTGTGGTTTCTCAAAATGTTGCATTACCATCTGAAATCTTGATCTCATAGGAGATCTGGTTCCCCCAGGCCACAGGAGCATAGCCAGGTCCGTCCTCGTATGGGGGGGGGGAGGAAGGACCAATTTAGAGAGGAGGTTTTGTCTCACTCCTCATCTGAATGGGCTGCCTCTTTAGGTGGAGAAGGCAAAATTAGAGAATTTGATTTGTCTGAGGATGAGGGCCTTCCGCCCGATCACCCTTCAATTGTGGGATTGTTTCGTCCTCAGCTTTTTCGATCCTTGCTTACAAGGCCAAAACCACCACCCGGTTGGGATCTGAACCTGGTTCCTCTGCTTCAGCTTCAGGGTCATTTAATCCGGCTGACACCCTCTTTGTGGAACCTGCGGTTGAAACAGAGGAGATTCCGGCTCCCGTGATGTTTCTTGATCTGGTTCAATGGCAGTGGACCTCACCAGGTTCAGGTCCCAATCCCAATAGCATTGAGAAACGCCTTTACAACGTGGAGTCTGGCTATTCTAACTTCCTCCAGATTCCCACTGTTGATGGCCCAGTGGCAGCCCAGGCTTTCCCTTCGGTTAACACCCAGGTTCCAGAAGAGGCCTTGAGGCCTGAGGACAAGAGAGCCGAACTATTGCTGGTCAAGGGCCACTTGGCCAGTGCTTGGGCGGTGAAGGCTTCCACGGCTGCCTCCTTTTTTAACAGAGCTTCATTGCTTTGGCTCCGGCAGCTACAGGATAGACTCCCAGCAGATGACACTAGGTCACATCACGACTTGAACAAGGTTATGGCTGCCTTGGAATTTTCAGCTGATGCCACGCTCCATGCAGCCCGTTTTTTCGGCCAAGGCTTTTGGTAGCGCAGTGGCTTCTAGACGTCTGCTTTGGCTGAGGCAGTGGCAGGCCGACGCCCGTAACAAATGGCGTTTGGCTTCGGCTCCCTTTTCGGGTTCTACCTTGTTCGGAGAGGCCTTGGAACCTCTTCTCATAGAGTCCCGAGACAAGCGCAAGATCCTGCCTTCCATTTTTCGCAGATCAGAATCTCGGCCTGTTCCGTACTATCGTCCCTCGTCCTTTCGGGGGCAAGAGGGCGGTTTCCGGTCCCAGCGCTACCAACGAGCCTTCCCTTACAGGCAGGGCCAGCCCCAGGACAAGCAGGGCAAACAGGCCTCCAGGTATCCTCCAAGGATTTTCATTCCATGCCCCGTATCTAGAAATAGGTCCAAGAGACTCCTCATGAATTCGACTATAAGACATCTGCTCAAGATTCGCGCAACCAGTACTGGAGGAGCAACGGGGCCAGGGATTTTATTCGCTTCCTTTTCTTGTCCAACAATCCTCAGGAGGCTAGAGGGCGATTCTGGATCTTACGACCATGAACCGTCACATTGTTTACCGACGGTTTAAGATGCATTCCCTGCAGTCCATTCTTAAAACCGTCAGGAAGGGCGATATCCTCACGTCAGTAGATCTGGCGGAAGCTTACCTCTACGTGCCTATTCTCCCTGCCCATAGACAGTACCTTCGTTTTTATTACACAGGGAAGCACTATCAGTATCAGGCTCTGCCATTTGGTCTCTCCTCCGCCCCACGGGTGTTTACAAAGCTGATGGCAGCACTGGCAGGTCATCTGCGCTCACTTCCCATTCGCATTCAATTTTACCTCGACGACATCCTGATCCTGTCAGCTTCTCAAGCTCAGGCGGCCCGAGACTTGGAGACAACCATTTGCGTCCTTCAGGGGCACGGTTTCTCTATCAACAGGGCCAAGAGTCATCTGATTCCCGCCACTCGTATCCAGCACCTGGGGGCATTCATCGACACGGTCGAGCCCCGAGTATTTCTATCCCAGGAGTGCCAGTCCTGTCTCAGGGACATGGTGGCGACCGTCTGTCGGGATCGCTTGGCGACGCTGCACTTTCTTTCCCAACTTCTGGGAAAAATGATTTTCTGCATTTCCATCACGCCGTGGGCTCGACTCCACTCAAGGTGTCTGCAGTGGTTCCTGCTTCTGTTTCAGAGGGCGGGTTCCAGTACATCTCCCCTATAGGTCATGGTCCCAGTCGAGGTACTTCGATCGCTGCAGTGGTGGATTTCGGCTGCCATCTCCAGGGGCAGTTTGTTCCGGGAGCCGCATCATCTGGTCATGACAACAGACGCCAGCCTGTCAGGTTGAGGGGCTCATCTCCTGTCGCACATGGCTCAAGGTCAGTGGTCCCAGAGTGATCTGTCCCACAATATCAACTGGCTAGAACTTTGGGCGATTCATTTGGCCCTCAAGGAATTTCGCGAGGTGGTGTCCGGTTGCCACGTTCTAGTTCTGACGGAAAATGTTGCAGCGAAGGCTCATGTCAACAGACTGGGGGGCACTCATTCCAAGGCCCTCATGGAAGAGGCATTCCAGCTTGGCCTGTGGACGGAGAACAATGTTGCGTCCATTCGAGCGGACCACATCTCAGAAGCTGCGAATGTACAAGCGGACTGGCTCAGCTGGTCCACAGTGGACCACGTGGAGGGGGCCTGCGACCGTTGCTGTTCGAGGAGATATCAGACAGGTTCGGCCTTCCCTCGGTGGACCTCTTTGCCACCTGGGACAACACTCAGCTGCCCGCTTCTTCTTCCGCTTCCCGATGCCTGGCGCGAAAGGGGTGGATGCCTTGCGCAGCCCTTGGCCTCCCAGCCTGCTGTACGCTTTTCCCCCTCTTCCCTTCATTTCCAGGGTTCTTCGGAAGCTTCTGGAGGAGGGGGCGGAGCTTCTCCTGGTGGCGCCTCATTGGCCCCGACGTCTCTGGTTCACGGACCTCATCAACCTGTCGGTGGCCAGGCCATGGGTCATTCCACGGAGCAGGGTCCATCTCAGTCAGGGGGCGCTAGTGCACCCGGACCCCTATTGGTTTCATCTAACCGTTTGGAGGTTGAGCGGCGCTTGCTGAGGGAAGACAATCTTCCAGACGTCATCAGGACTCTCCAGGCATCTTGCAGAGATTCCACCAACAGGATTCAGATGATGTCATCAGGACTCTCCAGGCCTCTCGCTGAGATTCCACCAACCGGATTTACGACGCCACCTGGAGAGCCTTTTTGTTCTTGGTGCGTTACGCAAGGCTGTCGTCCCTTGGAGGCCTCTGTCAATCACGTCTTGGAGTTTCTTCAGGCTGGGATGAACAGGGGACTCGCTCCCAACACTCTGCGATGGCAGGTGGCGGCTCTATCGTCTATCCTAACTTGCGGCGCCAAGGATTCACTGTCACAACATCTAGTAGTTCTACGTGGGGCGACCAACCTGCGACCTGTGGTTCATTGCTATCCCACGTGGGACTTGTCTAGGGTTCTCGATTCCCTCACTCAGAGTCCTTTTGAACCTATTCGGGAGTCCATCTTACGACATCTATCCTACAAGGTGGCCTTCCTGGTGGCAGTAACATCAGCTCGCAGAATCTCGGAGTTGGCTGCGCTGTCCATTCTTTTTGATCTCTGTGTTTTCCACTCGGACAGAGTAGTATTGCGTCTTGATCCTACCTTCGTTCCCAAGATTAACTCATGGTTTTACAGGGCACAGGAGCTGGTTATTCCGAACTTTTGCCCTCGCCCGGTTCATCGGCTTGAACGGAGGTGGCATACGCTGGACGTTCGTAGAGCACTCACGGTTTACATTGTTTGTACTTCTTCATTTTGTAGAGCTGAATCTCTTTTTGTCTCCTTTCAACCTTCTTCGATGGATTCCAAGATTTCCTCCTCCACCCTGGGCCGTTGGATTAGGGCCTGTATCGCCAGGGCCTACAAGGCTCAGGCCTTGCCTACGCCTCGACACATCACCGCCCATTCTACCAGGAGTGCGGCTACTTTGGCAGTTTGGGCGTCTCAAGCTTCTCTGGAGGAGGTCTGTCGGGCGGCTACCTGGTCTTCGCCTTCTCCATACATACGACATTATAAGCTGGATTTGTATGCTTCGGCGGAGGTGGCGTTTGGTCGACGAATTCTTCAGCGTGTTTGCTCGGACCAGGAATTGCAAGACCGGGCCGTTCCCTCCCACTAGGACAGCCAGCTTTAATATGTCCCTTGCATGGATGCTGTCTCCACGAGCATGGAGATGGGGCATTGGTCTTGCCTGATACGCTCCATCTCATAGCCGTGGAGACAGCATCCATCCCTGCCTGGATGGTGGCCGGCCTTGCCCTTTGAGGGTTTTCTCAGCAACTGAAGCACCACATCTGTCTGCATTAACGCCTTCGTCAAAAAGCAGAAGTCACAGCGTGAGGAGGCGTGTCATTTACTTGCAGACTCAGTCCTGATTGGATAATAGACGGAGTTAATCCTTGCATGGATGCTGTCTCCACAGCTACGAGATGGAGCGTATCAGGTAAGACCAACGCCCCTTTCCATTTATTTTATTTTCCTTGCCTCGTTGCTCTCATATCCTTTCATTCAACCATGAGATCCCTCGGAAAAAAAATCCCTTTAACCTGCACATATATATTTCTACAAAAAACAACAACAACCAAGTTCTGAAATATGGTAGCTCACACTGCTACAATGGTGCTTAGGTAGCTATTTTGATATTGAAAATTTGAAACTTTGCACACAGGATTACACATTGAGAAATGATTATATAGCTTTTTATATTATAATATCAATTAAGGATCAGTATCTAAGCAGTATGCCAGAGAAGCTATTGAACACATCTCACTGTTTTCTCTCACATGTTCTTGAAGTACAATATCTCCTTTTCTGTATTAAGTTTTCATTCAGTCTCGAGGTTTTAAGACTCTGAAATCAAGAGCAAGAAGGCTACAGTCCACATCAGAACATTCAGCAGAAGCAGAAGATGTAGCTCCCTCATTTGTAAAGGTAATTTATGAAAACGTGCACATTATGTTGATAACAGGATCTTACACCTTCTCCGGTGACTGTTACCATGTAATGTCTTCCACACACATACAGCAGTACATTTGAAGTTAGCAAATGTAGTCAAATGTCAGGCAGCTATAAAGTTCCATAGAAATAGAAACATTACCAAGTGTTGGTGACTTTATGCATCAAGTTGGTTGTGCAAATAGGGTTAGATTCATTATATTTTTAAATAATTAGTACAGGCAGTAAAGAATGAAAGAAAAAGTATAAATAAGTGAATATGCAAAATAATTCATGTGAAATACTTGGAACAGACTTCACCTAATTGATGTTTGCTAGATGTATTAGGCTTCTACTACCATAATAGCATACCCAAGAATATCAGCATATGAAAAGCAAAACTAAATAATTAGGCTTATTTTTTAAAGACCACAAGATTGCCACAACTTGTAAGATTTTGGTACTCTTGCTTTAAAATCTTATAAAATATTGATAGTTCTCTTTAAATCTTGGGAGAGTTTATTGACATTTTTGAAGATTTGTCTCTTTAAAATCATTTAAAATTTTGAAGGATTTTCAAAGATATGGTCTGGGATGGAGTAGGTGATAGAGTGTTCATGAAAACTGCATTGCTAATCCATTCTTTGATTAATTACATGTTTATTATTAGTTTATTAATTTTATATGACAAGCATATTCCCTTGATTGGTAGTTTTAAGACCTATGTTTATTTGGCAAAAGACACATTAATAGAAGTTCTTGGGTTTAGAACTGCACTTTTAGGAAAAAAATCACTTTGTTATTATCCAATGTATAATCCTTTTTTTTTTTTGGTTTTTTTTTTGTTTTGTTGCTAAAATTAACCTGTGGAATGGGAATTAATGTGGAATGGGACAACTCTTCCTGGCCATCTCATCATAGGCGACTTGCCATGGCCATCTCACCATGGCCAACTCGCCAAGGGACAATTCAACCCAAGATAACTCAAGAGAGGGACAAGTAGAATTGCAGCTCATCTTATCCTCAAGAGCTTTTAACTTGAGAAGATTCAAACTTAAAGCAAGATAATGTCCATTGCAATTCACTTGTCCCTCTCTTGAATTATCCCATGTTGAATTGTTCTGCGGCGAGTTGGCCGGGGTGAGTTGTCCTTGACACTGTGTAAAGCTTTTTAAAAACAAAGATTTGACTAATGCCATGAAATTACATATGACAGAAATATAATAACTATAAATACTTACGGAGAAATTGTGTTTTAACAGATTTGGTAATTTTTTAAAAAAATAATGTCTTTCCTGTTTTGTTCTTAGGGTCTTTTACTGAGAGAGAAAGTATCTGAGATTGAAAGTTTGGACAAACTGATGAAAAGAAAAAACATACCTGAAGCACATCAAGATGCTTTTAAAACTGGGTTTGCAGAGGGTTTTTTGAAATCACAGGCACTTGCACAGCGTACAATTGGTCAGTTAATCTGTTTTGTTAAAGCAGATTTTGTAATCATTTGTAAATTTCCTTTCTTTTTAATATAGGGAGAACATATTTTAAATATGTAGTAAAATTAATTCCTTTATGCCTGTTTTGTCTAGTGATAGGTAAGTACCAGAGGTGGTATTCTGCCGGTTCGGACCGGTTCGGGCGAACTGGTAGCGGCGACTGCGGGTGGGCCTGCCCACCCGCCCGGACGTAATGCCGTCCTATTTAGCCACATTTTTGAGGCTGGGCGCATGTACGGAAGGTGCGCGCGCAAGTAAAGCGCATGTGTGGGAGGCTGGGCGCATGTGCGGTGGCGGTGCGTGTGAGCTGAGCATGCGCGCGCGCTCACATTTGCGAACCGGTAGGGAAGGTAAGTGAATACCACCCCTGGTAAGTACATCTCCCCTCCATGTCTTCATCACACGTAAGATGATCAGTTTGTAATAGTTTTCTTGTTCCTTTGAGGCCAGTTCCAGTTGGTGTTACCAGATGGGGAGAGATGTAGCTATAAGCTCTTCTTTGTGCGTTTTGCACAGCTTCACTCCCCATTCCTGATAGACAGCTATGTGAAGTTGCTGGGTGAGGCTATCTCTTGATACAAGGCTAAGTATCAACAGTGTTCATACTCAGCTATACATCTTTGTTTCAGGCCACCCAAGTTATTAGTCTGTAGAGATTCTCAGTCATCCAGGTCATGGTTGACAACCATGATCTGGATGACTGAGAATCTCTACAGACTTTTAGCTATACAATTTGGGATGAATACCCTTTGAATGGTGTGGGAGTAGGAAATGGATTTCCAGAGAAAAATTGCAGACTACAGGAATCAGGAGCACTACCCAAGTGACCTTGAGGACACAGATAAACCTCCAAGTGCTTCAACAACCCTCTAAAAGGATGTAGATTACTAGCTGTCTGCAAAAAATATAATTCCTTCCATTCCCCACTATTCTGTCAGAGCTGAAGAAGCTTCTTGGATGAGAAGCGAAACGTCTTCAAAAGAAAAAACAAGAAAGTCCAGTTGCCTCCTGAAAAAAGCACCTTTGGGTCACCCAAGTTATTGTTTCTTTCTCAATTCCTGGAAGCTTTGAGAGTCTGGTTGGGAAAAAAACATTGTTAACCTAGTGAGGATACCATTCCCCAGACTGAGTTGTGCAATCTGAGGGTCAGTCTAGACCGGGTGTCGGCAACCCGCAGCTCTGGAGCCTCATGCGACTCTTTCAGCCCTCTGCTGCGGCTCCCGATGCTGCTGCTGCTGCCGCCTCCATGGCCTGCCCGCTGCTCTCAGCACCTTGCGCAGCACAGTGAAAATTAGTGCGCTTCACAATGGGGAAGATGGGGTCCCCTCCTTCTGGAACCCATTACGATGCGGAGCCACAATGCTACCTTGCCCCAACAGCAGCGGCATTGGCCATGGGGCGGGCAAGTGTCTTGGGACAGAGAGCAGGTCGTGCGTCCAGCACCCACAAAGTAGCCACCCGCCATTTCCTGCTGCAGTCGGGCAGTGAGAGAGAGACAGAGAGAAAGAGACAGATTCGGCTTGATTTGACTCCGTCTGCTCCCCTCTCTCCACCTTTGCCCAATTTTGCAAGGATTCAGCGGACGCTGCCTTGGTGATTGGGGGAGGGTGTCATCCCGTACTTTGCCAAGCTTCTTTTACACTTTCCCAGGGACTATATTTTCTGGCCACTTTGGACTGAGTTGCAGGATGCGTATACGTGTCTGTGAGTGTGCTGCTGCTTGGGATGATGCTTCTCTGAAGTGCGTGCAGCGATCTATGAGGCGCTGTGATGTAACAGCCTGACAGTCACTCCTTTTGCAATGCAAGGTTTATTTTTGTATCTTTCCAGAGACAGAGAGAACGTGGCTGAATTTCCTTACAGTTATTCCCTGGGTGTGTGGGTTTGGAAGTGGGGTTGGGAATGGGGGGGAGGGAGGGGGGGAGAGAGAAAGAGAGACAGAGACATAGAGAGAGAGAGAGAGAGAAGAAAGAAAGAAAAAAAGAGAAAGAAAGAAAAAGAAGAGAGAGAGAGAGAGAGAGAGAGACTGACTGACGCAGAGACAAAGAGAGAGAGAGAGAGAGAGAGAGAAAGAGGTGAACAACACACCTGAGGCCGGATGTGGCAAGAGGTGGCTGGGAGGGGAGGGATGAGGTGGGGCCGGGTGGGGCAAATAATTTAACCGGTTCTCTGCCCTAATGACCGGCTGGGTAGGCGTGGCTGGGGGGGTTCATGTGACGAGTTGGCCACGCCCACCCAGTCACACCGGTTGTTAAATTATTGGCTCCCGGTGTTTTCTTTTTCTGTGGGAGACCGGTCCAAATGGCTCTTTGAGTGTTGAAGATTGCAGACCCCTGGTCTAGACTCATGGTTCCTGCTCAAGGAGTGGATGACAACTATAGCCAGGCATTTTGCACTGCACCATCTTGTGCATCAGTTGTCCCATTCCTACACTGGGAGACCCTTTCTATAGTCACTGATGGCATATTATCCAGTTGAATTATTGCAGTGTGATGTATGGGAGGGGGGCTTTCCTTGAAAAGCATTGGAAGGTGTGAAACGATGTCACTTTGAAGGACCCAGGAGACAGGCCTTCTCTGTTACAATGCCAGCCACTTGAAAGACTCTCCGTCCTAAGTTTCAGACGGCCCTGATCCTGGGAATATTCTGCAATCCGTAAAGATCTGGTTTTTCACTCAGAGGCCAAGAGGTGTAATATGTATATTTGGTTTTTGTGTTGTCAGAGAATCTGTAAGGAGTCTCAACTTTTTGTTTTAAATTGGGTGTTTATGATATTTTATGTTGTGCTTATTTCAGTTTAGTCAGATGCACAGATTAATTTAGTTACTATGTGCACCATAATCAACTGACTAAACAAATATTCTTTTTTTCCCTTTCAGATTCCTTAAGACGAACCCGATTATTTGTCTTTCTAGCAGTGTTGTTTGGTATTTATACTGTGTTAAAAAGCCAGTTCTTACCTAAAGGCTCCTTTTCTGATGCTGGTTTGTTAACTTTTTGTTCTACTAAATTTTGAATTTATTATTATTTAGTATTTTATTATCCTATGCTATACTTAAATTTAAAAGTCAAGTTATTCTGTGTCTGATTGTTAAAGAGTATATTTTAAGTAGAGGAAAGAGTTGCCCGAAATATAATGGAGATAAGAGAAAGATTACTTTTATATCTGTATCTTTGTTTTATATTCATCTGTTTGAAGTATTTTTGAACAGGCTACATATAGAACACAGCTTGCATTTTCTTCAGATCAGATAAATAATCCCAGCAGGTTTAATACCATAGTAATGCTTCCTTTGTATTCCAGTATCTATTTACTGTAGCATCAACCATTTCAGTATTTATATATTGAACAATATCAGAATCTTAATTTTAATGACATATTTTGTATCTTCTTGAATCTTTGGGAAGTCTTTGATCAGTATTTTAATTATAGAAAATTTGAAGATGTTCTTATTGTAGAAATCAGATGCTTGGATGATATGAGTCCAACATTTGATATGAGTGGAAAAACCTCTAATTGAGTAAACAGCTGCTAATGGTTTGTGTAAATACTGAGACAGAAGCATTGCCAAAGCTGGAGATATTGGCATATATGTATATACATAGTCACTTTTGGATCCTTTGTAAGAGTGAAGGGAAAGTATAGTTTTTAAAGAATATCAGGTAGTTCTGCATTATTATGGTATTTTATTATTTATTTATTAAATAAATTTATATAGCTGCCCAGATCATACAAGAATATTGTTACACATGAAAATTTCTTAGTTATGTATTTATTTAGATTGTGATTTAAATGGCCACCTCTCTCTGGGTAGCTAAGTAGCTTTAAAACACCAATGCAAGAACAAATAGCAGCAATAACAATATATTGTAAAAAATAAAGTAAATGACAACATTTATTTGATTAGATAAATTATTTTGCTTGCAGTTCGTTTCCGAGCAAGTTCTGGGCTTGATGCAGCAGTGGATCCTATTCAAATGAAAAATATCACCTTTGAACATGTCAAAGGGGTAAGTTCAGAGGATTGGATGTCTTCTGATTATGCGATAGAATTGAAGCAATCAAATAAAACATAAATACCCTGATAAATCTAAAAGGGCAGAAGTCAGTTCGCACAAAACATGTTACTGGGACAAGAAAAGTGAAGTGAATGAATTATATTGTGGATGAATTTAAAAAAACCTGATACTTTTATTGAAAAAAGGTATAATAGATCTGAAATGGCAGGATCTGGCCCAATTTTGCTGTACTTAAGATGAACATTTGATATGTGGGCTGTCAGAGTTGTGACCTGTTTGAATTTTTTTACTATGAATACCTGCCAGTACATTCTCTCTCCCATGCTGCTAAGGATCTGGCAGAATATTTTTTTTTCTAAGAATTGCTTCAGATTGGCATACCATAGTGTTGCCCAGATGTATTCTACAGTTACCTTCTTTTATAATGGAATCTACTGTTTAACTTGAATCATTAATGATTTTTTTTAAAGGACATATAATCAGAGGAAGTTGCTATTTTTCACTTTTTAAAATTATTTAAGCATTAATATAAACTCACAGAGTTTGACTTTGTTTGTTTCAGCACTGTGTTCCAAAAAGTTATATAGCAATTAATTTAATTTCCCTTTTTACCAAGTTTACATGAGTAATTGTTTTTCACAATATTTTTAATACTAGCAAATATTTCTACCAAATATGCTCTCATGGGCCACAGATGCTGCCATTATACTGATAGTATCCAGTGGGGAATTTTTTAAAAAAAATAATCCATTCTGTTCTTATTTTGCCCAGAAACACACCACCTTGAATAAAACAGAAATGTCATGCTTAATGTGTGAAATGGCATAATGAAGTAAAATTCCATTTAACAGTTACATTAAAGGAAATATCTTTAAAAGTAACTTTATGTAGGACAACTATATAATTAACATGTTGGAAGCATATTAGTACCGTATGAAATTATGATAGTCTACAATAGTATTTTCCTAATTGCATTCAGGTAGATGAAGCTAAGCAAGAGTTGCAGGAGATTGTAGAATTTCTGAAAAATCCCCAGAAATTTACTATTCTAGGAGGTAAACTCCCTAAAGGTAAGTGTGTGAACCTTTTCTTATTGTAAGCAGGAATCTTTCCTTACTATTGCAGTGTAATCGAATCTTGTATGATTTTTATAAACCAGATACAATTTAACATAATGTCTGATGTACATTCAAATAATTTATTCTCATTCTGAATTATCAAGTTGGTTTTAAATCTTGGAGGGGGGATGAATGGGTCAGGCAAAGGCGAGATTGCCTACAGAAATCTTTTGTCCCCCTCCCAGCAGAGATTGGAGAGAAAGAGATTTGCTGTTTGCAAACAAGCTACCACATGATCGCACTGCTTTTGATGTACAGGAGAGCAAACAATTTACTCTTTTGAAACCTCTTTCTTTTCGATCCTCAAGGAGGAACAAAAAGAAAAAAAATTGGTCAGGCACAGAACAACGTGCACTGAGTGAAATGGCGATCACGTAACTGAGGGTCATAAATGGGCTAAAAAGTTATTTTTTCAGCACTGTTGTAACTACAAACAGTTGCTGAACGAATGGTCAGTAAGCAGGGACTACCTGTACTTGTTACCGAGTAATAAAATTGCTTATTAAAAAATTACAGAACTTAGGACCAATATTGACAATAATACAGTCTGTGTACTTTAGCTTGATATTCTTTTCATTCTTATATCTTTCTAGGTGTTCTGTTAGTAGGTCCACCTGGTACTGGCAAAACTCTGCTTGCCAGGGCTGTGGCAGGAGAAGCTGATGTTCCCTTCTATTACGCTTCTGGGTCTGAGTTTGATGAGATGTTTGTTGGAGTGGGAGCTAGCCGTATTAGAAATCTATTTAGTAAGTTTCGGGTTTTCCCTTGAATCCCTTTAGTGAAAATAGCATCAATGCCTCAACATCTTATTAGTAAATAGCATCAGTTCCTTATTAGTAAATGGATAACATATTTTTTTTTGTTAACTATATTAAAAATTAGTGAACATCACAAAAATTCAAATGTATTATCTTTCAGACTATTTGCATTGTCTCCATTGTAAATGAAAATGTAAGTGAAAAAAAATAACTCCATTTGTGGGGTTTATTCAGAGAATAGCTTTTGTGAATAAAGAAAATGCATAATGATAGTCAGAAAAATCTCCTGACTTTTGCACTGGAAACCAATGGAGACAAAGATTCTAAAGAATTTGACGTGTTACTTTCTTAGAGGAAGCAAAAGCAAATGCACCTAGTGTTATATTCATCGATGAGTTGGATTCGGTTGGTGGCAAACGAGTTGAATCTCCAATGCATCCCTACTCAAAGCAGACTATAAACCAGCTCCTTGCTGAAATGGATGGGTAAGTGTTGATTTTTCTTCTAACTAAAATTTTAGTTTTATTTTAGTAAGAGCAGTAGGTGTTGAACCAAGTTGTACAAAACATTTTGGATTTGAAATGTTTTGTGCACGTCTAGAAGAGAAACATGGCCCATAAATACTGAGAAATCTTTTTATTCTTCTTAGGAGGAAATGTTATTTATTTTTGCCATAGGATCCATAAACTGTCTTCTGTGCTTAAATATCTAGGTTTTGGGGATTTGGGGCAAAATCCTACTCAAGAGTTAAGGACAGCACAGACATTCAAGTGGGGGAGTAGTATTAAAATCACACGTAGGTGAAAAGTAGGATGGTGTATTTTTCAAAAATGATTCAACTTAAGTATTTTGAACCTTATATAAGAAAAGCAACTTTCTAATACTTGAGAAATTTACTCATTGAACAATGCCTATATTCATACAAGGTCTGGAAAATATATTGCTAAGCAATATATTCCCCAAGCATGTACATCTGTATTCAAAAACTAATTTTCAAGTTTCCCCCCTATTTATTTCTTTCATTTTAAAAGTTGAACTATCCTTTTGTTAAAATCCAACTGGTATTGGCTGCTAATGCATGCACTGAATATGACTAAAAATAGTTATTGTGTAATGCACAAAGTCACATGCTCAAGGAAGTGTTGGCTTCAATTGGAAAAAAAATCCTCTACTACTAGATTTGCCCTATAAAATAAATGATGCATTCTTTGCAAATCCACTGAACAGAATATGACTTGCTAGATCTAAATAACTAGGGAAATATCACTGTAAGTATATTAATTACTTTTTTTTGTCTTTTGAAGATTTAAATCTAATGAAGGAATCATTATCATTGGTGCAACGAACTTCCCTGAAGCACTAGATAAGTATGTCTGTGTGCATGTGCATATGTGTGTAAAATACAACTTTGCATGATTTGATTTTGTGCAAATATGGCTTTGGTAGTTTAGGACAGTAATAAGGATGCATAATTAATAATCCTGCCAATATTCCTTGTCTTCATAATGAAGTAATTAAGAAAATAGTTATATTTTGCTGGAGCAACCATTCTAAATGGAAGTTCTTAACTGAAAATAATACAGATTTAAGTGCAGTTAGTACACTTGAACTGTAGCTGTGTAATATTGGTTGTTTTCCAAGAGATTCTTGTGCTCACAATTGTTGCAAGATTTTCTGTGAAAAGCATTTAATTGTGCAAACTGACTTTAGTGGAAATTACAAATGTATTAGCAACTTTTCTTATTAAATTGCCTTTTAAAATATTTTAATATAAAAAAATTAACCAAGATTATTAAATCATTCACAATATTTTTTCCCTCCCCTATTTAGTGCTTTGTTACGCCCTGGCCGCTTTGACATGCAAGTTACAGTTCCCAGACCAGATGTCAAGGGACGAACAGAAATTTTGAAATGGTATCTTAATAAAATAAAATATGATAAGTGTAAGTGCTGCATTTTTGAAATAAAACATAGAGAATTGCCAGCAGGCTGGCTGCATAAGAAATGCATGTATATACTGATTGAGATTCAAGATCTTCTCATTAATATGAATATTTGTGCTTAATAGAACATACTCAGTTAAAGTCTAGAGGTATGCTATTTAAGGATTTTATAACTATCCTTACAACTAAATTTTATCAAGTGAAAACTGAATTAAAAACTGATGCAATGCTTGCTGCACCGAAGAACTGCTGTATATTTTTAAGAAAAGGAAAAGAAATTTGTTCAATCATTTGAACAATTCTATTTGTTTATGTCACAGTTCTTATTCAAACATTGATTATAAAAATGATAAATTCTTAAAGCTGGATTATCATAAATAGCGTATGCAATGCAAAACTCTGCATCTTTACGTTTATTGTGTGTGCTGACTTGCCTGAATATTAACCTCAATTTGGATTAACAAATGCAAAAATGTGTCTTTGTTGGCACAGCCATTAATCCAGAAATCATTGCCAGAGGGACAGTAGGATTTTCTGGAGCTGAATTGGAAAACCTTGTGAATCAAGCTGCATTAAAAGCAGCAATTGATGAAAAGGACATGGTTACTATGAAGGAGCTAGAATTTGCAAAGGACAAAATTGTCATGGGTAGGTAGTATATTTTAAAATCACTTATTTATATATTTTTTGACTGAGACATAACAGTAACTTTTATTTTTAATATAATAAAATATAAAATAGCATAATATAATAAATCCTCATTTTAACAGACTAATCAGGAAAAAAGATGTGCATACAAGTCTGTTAAATAATTATGTTAATTAGCTCACATGTGATATCACAATTTTTGGATTATTTTCAGGGAAATCACACAACTGTTAACAATATAATATTTATATAATAACCTTCAGAAATAAGTTGAATTAAATAGACCTTACAAATTACACTATTTAGGGAGTGGGATGTGGGGAATATAAGGGGCTTGGTTTAGGCTCTAAGACTTTTCTATGCTGTGCCTGTGTGGCATATATAGATTTTGTGGCCTGCCATGGGTGCTACTTTTCTGATGTGAAGAAGACATAGAGTTCATGGTGGCCTTGAAAGGTAGCTGGGCTGTCATGAAGCTTGGTGAGCTGATAGCCAGGGTTGATACGAGGAAGATTTAGAATCAGCTGTGGTTTAGCAGAACCCTAAAAATGGTTCTCTCCCTAGCACAGAAATGGATGATGTTTTGGCTGAGCTGGACAAAAGTCAAGCAGCGCTGAGCACACTCCACACTTCCCCCCTCCTTTTTCTCTCTTATCAAGCCCAGAAAGGGAAGTGGGAGGCAGAAAGGAAGTAGAAGTTGAGGGGGAAAGCCCCTGGTAGGGAAACATGGGAAGTAGCCTAACACACCTACACTGTTTCTTGTTATCATTGTTGTAAATATCTTCTGTGAATACCGTCTATAACAAAAAGACTGCCATGTGTTTCTCTGTCCATTGCCACCTTTGCTTCATAATATACCTGCAGTCCAAAAATGAACCTACCCTGAAATGCAACTGTGAAGCCTCTGAAATGTAATAAATGTCCAGCAAATCCAGAGTGAACACAAATCTTTGAGTTCTGATCGTCAGTAGCAATCATATAAAAAATGGAAGTTTTTATACATGATATATAGATCTGAGATTTATAGAAATGTAGACTACCTTAGAAAAAAAATGAAACGATGGAAGGGAGTAGAAAAAAAGCAGACTAAGGATGTTCATCTTTAATGGAATACTGACTGGCAAAGGGAGAGGAGGCAGATAGCAAGAGGAAAGGGAATGAAGACAACGTAAGTGAGTCACTAAAATCCTGAAAGGGAGATACTGTTCAGTTTTTGTCAATATATTGTAATTGAAAGGTTGTTAAAGTTCTCTTGGTTTATTTTAATTTCAGGTCCTGAGCGTAGAAGTGTAGAAATTGGTGATAAAAATAAAACAATTACAGCATATCATGAATCTGGGCATGCCATTATTGCATATTATACCAAAGATGCTATGCCAATCAATAAAGCCACAATTATGCCACGAGGACCAACACTTGGACATGTAAGATTTTGAATAATAGAAAGCACTGCCTACCTTGTTGATTTTAATAGGGCTGTGCAGTGCTTTAGGTTTGAAGGGATTCATGAAGTATGTAATTTGATGGGTTAAATAAATCTTAGCATATGATTGTACTGTATACATTTTCCTCTAATCTAATCTCCTTTGAATCTGATATAGTGTATAGCCCTAGAGTTTAACAATTTTACAACTTAGAAATTCTTAGAAATTTCTTCTCAGTACAATGATGTCAAAGACTACAAAGATAGTTTTTTATGTAAGATGTTCCTTAAAACGGGTGTCAAACTGGCAGTCCACGGGCCGGATGTGTCATGCGCAGGCCACACCCACCCCAGCTCTGGGATTGGAAAAAACATCGTGAAACATCACGTGACAGCAACATGATGCCGCAAGTTTGACACCCGTGCCTTAAAAGAACGGAGTTGCTTGGGCACTAAATCACATTATCTAAAGTAGTTATGATTTAAACCAAAATACATTAAGTGATCATAGTGGTTTTGATTGGTAAGCTTCAGGGAGAGCATTTCATTAGTTTTGATTGTTTCAAGATTGCTGCACAATAATTACCTTAGCACAATTTTGTAAAAAATGTAGGACTGCAAGGTTGCAAGGATGATAGTATTAACAAAGTCAACTTACTGAAAACTATTAATAACAGTAAACAGCTGTATTTATAAAGAATTATTTCTTATTGGGTTATCTATTGTAACTACATTGATTATTTTGAAAACTGAAGTGTTTTGTACATTTCTTTAAGTTACAGTATTTTCTAGTTCCTTTTCAGTACTATGAGTCTGTGTAAACATACTATCTGCCAGTCCCACTATCAAATGTGCTGGATTTTGTTCTTAGGAAATGGTGAGGTAAGACAATAAGTGAGAATATTGGCAGTTGCTCATCTCATTTGATTTTGTGTGACAAAGCTTCATCTCGAACCCCTTTGATATACCATGACAGTGATATTTTTGGAGCCCTTCATGGATTTCTTACTTGCAAAATATGCTGTGAGAAAACAGCATATTTTACAAACAAGAAAAGCTCGCAGAGGGCTCAAAAAATGTCCAGGCACTTAGAATCCTTAAGTGTTATCACTTTAGCAAGCAGAACAAATCGTCTAGTAGCCATTAAACCTGATTTATTGGTTTTGCTCAACTTAATGTGTAATTTTGTATTAAAGGTTTCTTTGTTGCCAGAAAGTGACAGATGGAATGAAACTAGGGCTCAGCTGCTTGCCCAGATGGATGTCAGTATGGGGGGAAGAGTAGCAGAAGAACTCATATTTGGCAGTGATCACATTACAACAGGTTAGTCAAAATTAAGATGTGCACAAAATGGGAAAATGTGTTTTGTTTCAAACTTGGAACAGTTATTTCTCTGATATTATACAGTTAGTCTTCAACTTACAGCCATTTGTTTAGTGACTGTTCAAAGTTACAACGCCACTGGAAAAAATGACTTATGACCATTTTTCACACTTATGACCATTGCAGCATCCCTATGGTCACGTATCAAAATTTGGCTGCTTGGCAGCTGACTCATATTTATGACAATTGTAGTGTCCCAGGGTTGTGTGATCATCTTTTGCAACCTTCTGACATCTTGACAAAGTCAATGGGGAAGCCAGATTCACATAACAAACGTGTTACTAAACTACAGCTATAGTTATTCCCTTAACAATTGTGGCAAGAAAGGTCATAAAATGGGCCAAAACTCATTTAACAACTGTCTCACTTAGCAATGGAAATTTGGATCTTAACTGTGGTCGTAAGTCTAAGACTACCTGTACAGAGTTTTTCAGGTCAGTTACAGTTTTATCGAACCAGAACCCAAATCACTTTAGTTTTAGATGCAACTGACAGAGTGATTAAAGCAAGGCTGGTATGCATCACTCCTGCTTTTCCATCAGCAGCTTCTGATGTGGCACATATCACTGTCCACGTGATTTTCCTAATGTCTTCCCTTCCTCCTCAGCTGTTACCAGTGTCTCAATTTGGTCTAGCCCAACAGCTGTCTTCCTTCTTGCCTCCTTCAGTAATCACTGTCAGTGTCCCAGTACAGCACAATAATATATCTATTCATTCTCCAATCTTTCCAATATTTCACCTCCCTTCTTCATGGCCCCACTCATACATCCTGGTCTTTTCCTGCATTCTCTTCTTTGAACATTTGTCCCTGGAACAACTGCATTTAGTTGTGTGACCCATATTTAATTCCACTCATGCACTTATAACAGAGATTTTAGTTCAGGTACAGACTACTCAAATACTTTGTGCATTCCTAGTCAGAACAAGAACTTTCATAATTCATATGTAAGGAATTTAGCTTTTATGAATTAACATTATGCTGTTTATAATTACCTAGGTTCTTCTAATGACTTTGAGAATGCTACTAGGATAGCACAACTCATGGTGACCAGATTTGGAATGAGTGACAAGGTACAATTACATTTACTCTTCTTTATAATGAATTTGCAATGAAATATTTTCATGTTGTAGATGTGCAAATATACAGTGCATTCAGAAAATATTCAGACCCCCTTCACTTTTGTCAATTTTGTTATGCTGCATCCTGATTCTACATTTGTTAACATTCATTTTTTCCTCATTAATCTATACTTAGTACCCCATAGCAACAAAGTGAAAACAGAATTTTAGAAAGGTCTGTAAATTATTTTTTTTAAAAAAAACTGAAATATCACATTGGCATAAATATTCAGACCCTTCACTCAGTTCTTTGTTGAAGCACCTTTGGCAGCAATTACAGCCTTGAATCTTTTTGGGTATGATGCAACAAGCTTTGCACACCTAGATTGGGGGATTTTCTGCCAATCTTCCTTGCAAATCCTCTCAAGGTTGGTTGGCGACCATCGGTGAACAGCCATTTTCAAGTCCCTCCAGAGATGCTCAATAAGATTCAAGTCAGAGTTCTGTCTGGTCCACTCTAGGACATTCACAGAGTTGACAACTGTGTTGTTTTGGCTGTGTGCTTAGGATCGTTATCATGTTGGAAAGTGAACCTTCGGCCCAGTCTGAGATCCTGAGCGCTGTGGAACAGGTTTTCATTGAGGATATCCCTGTACTATGCTCCATTCAGCTTTCCCTCAACTCTGGCCAGTCTCCCAGTTCCTACTCCTGAAAAACATCCCTACAGCATGATGCTGCCACCACCATGCTTCACTATTGGAATGATATTGGGCAGGTGATGAGTGGTGCCTGGTATCCTCCAGACATAACATTTAGAATTGAGGCCAAACAGTTCAATCTTGGTTTCATCAGACGAGAGAATCTTGTTCCTCACAGTCTGAGAGTCCTTCAGGTACTTTTTTGCAAAATCCAAACAGGCTTTCATGTGAAGAGGCTTCCGTCTAGACTCTAGCCATTCTGCCATAAAGCCCAGATCGGTGGAGGGCTGCAGTGATGGTTGTCCTGGAACTCTGTCCCATCTCCACACAGGATCTCAGAGTGACCATCGGGCTCTTGGTCACCTCTCTTACTAAGACCCTTCTCCGCCAGTTGCTAAGTTTGATTTGGTGACCAGTTCTTGGAAGAGTCCTGGTTGTGCCAAACTTCTTCCATTTGAGAATTTTGGAGGCCACTGTTCTTAGGAACCTTCAATGCACCTGAAATTTCATTGTAGCCAGATCTGTGCTTTCCAATAATCCTGTCTCTGAGCTCTGCTGCCAGTTCCTTTGACCTCATGGCTTTTGCTCTGCTACAGTATGCATTGTCAGCTGTGAGGCCTTCTATAAAGAGGTGTCTGCTTTTCCAAATCATGTCCAATCAGTTTAATTTACCACAGATTGACTCCAATCAAAGTGTAGAAACATGTCAGCAATGATCAAGAGAAAAGGGAGGCACCTTAGCTAAATTTCACATGTTGTTGCAAAGGGTCTGAATACTTATGCCAATGTGATATTTCAGGTTTTTCTTTTTAATAAATTTACAGACGTTTCTAAAATTCTGTTTTCACTTTGTCATTGTGGGGTACTGAGTGTAGATTAATGAGAAAAAATGAATTTCAACAACTGTAGAATCAGGATGCAGCATAACAAAATTGACAAAAGTGAAGGAGGTCTGAATACTTTCTGAATGCATTATATGTACAAAATACTCCTGTTATAAAAAAATAAAGTTTTGTTCTGATGGAGGAAATATAATGTAACTCGAATACATGAGATTGTTTTTAAATACCGTAGGAAAATAGTACAAAGTTATTTCAACAAGTTTCAAAGTCAGGAGTCACTAAATATGAAAGAAGAGGACGCTAG
>QLTV01001318.1:3132642-3193377 GCA_003457575.1 Thermophis baileyi | reverse complement strand
TGGAGACTTCGCCCACCCACCCGGACGCCGCCATTTGGGTTCTTTTACCCTCTGCGCATGCGCAAAGCGTTCTGCGCATGCGCAGAGGGCAAAAGAACCCAAATGGCGGCGTCCGGGCGGATGGGTGAAGTCTCCCGCTTGTGTCGCTACCGGCTATCCGGCGACCCGCAGGCACGGCCGAACCGGGAGCATTTCACCCCTGCAGTGACGGTGGCACCAAGATGGTGGGCTAACGCGCGCGGCGACCCCTGTGAAATGGTCGTTCGACCCCCAAAGGGGTCGCGACCCACAGGTTGAGAACCGCTGCGCTAGAGGAACAGGGACATTTGTGGAGGTATAAGCACAATAGATAGCCAATAGATGCAAGACGCAGATTGACAGATTTAAAGCCAACAGCAGGAGGAGGAAGAAATCCACTCAGAGCAGATACAGTGTTGATAGATGGAAGCATCCAATAATTTTAATTTCTAGATACATACAGGCCCTTGTCTAATTTGGTTGAAATATTGATATTTTTAATCTACCAAGCTGTATTTATCAATAGAAAATAACCATCAGCAAGTGCTCTTACCAATTTATCTGGACGCTGAAAAAAGTAAATTTAGATCCAACAACTTATAAAAGCAATATATTAAATCGTCTGATGCTCTTTTCTAGGATAGAGTTGTTAAGGAGAAACGTATCGACCTTAGGGATCACATAAAAGTTAATGCTTTTTAATAGGATAGAGAATGTGTAGCCCAGATTATCAGCCGTGGTCATACCAAGCCATAGGCAGCATAACAATATGTAGGTGATGAATGAATGTGAATTGAATATAGAAGTGAGTGACCAGTGCATAAGTGAGTGACCAGTGAGGGGATTTGCTCATATAAAAAGAATGAATGCGGACTAAATTGCAAAAGAGAGATATGAAGAAAGAGTGGATGGGTTGACAGACGAATGCCAACCTGTCTTAAATCTAAGATTTACAAGACAACCCTCCACCCTGTTGCACTGTATGGCACTGAATGCTGGGCAGCAACAACAGGGACCAAAAGCTATCTCCATGCCATGGAAATGCGAATGCTCCGTTGGATATCGGGCATCTCCCTTCTTGACCATATCACAAATGACACAATTAGACAGCATTTTGGTGTGGCACTAATTATAGAGAAGATGAGAGAAGGCTGGCTCTGCTGGTATGGACATGTCCAGAGAGTAGCACCTTCCACTGTTGCCAAGACTGCCTACCAACTAGAAGTCAATGGCCAGCAACCTCGCAGGCACCCAAAACAGAGATGGCAAGACACCATCAACAAAGATATGCAAGCTGTGGGCCTGCGCCCTGGAGACGCAGCTGACCATGCAAAGTGGCCTTCCATGATCCGAAAAGCGGACCCTGCACTTGCGGGAATATGCTAGGAAGAAGAAGAAGGAGGAGGAGAAGGAGGAGAAGGAGAAGAAGAAGAGGAGAAAGAGGAGAAGGAGAAGAAAAAAAGAAGAAGAAGAAGAAGAAGAAGAAGAAGAAGAAGAAGAAGAAGAAGAAGAAGAAGAAGAAGAAGAAGAAGAAGAAGAAGAAGAAGAAGAAGAAGAAGAAGAAGAAGAAGAAGAAGAAGAAGTAGTGAATGGGTTGAGAGGATGGGGGAAGATCAAAAAAGTTGTGGTTGCAGCTGATGGGCTTTTTCAAATCAACTCATTTATTTACTTAATGGCTAGTTCCCTTCCACCCATCTCAAACTTCTTCTTTTGACTGCTAGTAGACCCATTTTACTTGCAGCATTTCAGACTGGGTACTTAAGCTAGGATGAAATAAAAATAGACATTGCTGAACTTCTCAGTAATGTCATCTTCCCTTTCTTTGCATTTATTTTACAATTAGGTGGCTTAAATGCATGTGTCTTTGAAAGTTTCTGAAATGAAAACAAGTTATTAAGGATGACTCATAAACCTCTTTAAAATTAATTATATGGGGGTTTCTTCCTGTAAAGCATATAACTATTTAATATTTATTTATATATTTATTTATTTATTGGTTGCTCATCTTACTTCAAAACTCTGGGCAGCTTATAATCATAAAAGATAAAAACTATATAAATTAAAACATAAAAAGTTAATACAAAATCCAAACATTACAACCCAATTAAAAGATGGGGACGAGCAGGATGGGAGCAGATGGAATCTATTGTTAATCAAACAACCACCTCCACTGTGCAATTCTAGTCACACAAAAGAGAAAAGTCCCACAGATACAGTCTTACACAAATATGGAACTGCAGTATTGGTGGGTTTTTTTTTGTTCAAATTAACAAATCAGTTTTGAAATGATGTGTTGCTGTCAAATATGAATAAGACCCATGGTCGGATTCTTCAGAACTCATGGTGATAAAATTATATTTCTTACAAGATGCGTGGTGATCAAATTATCTAACAATTATGCTGCATTTGACTTTTTGAAAATGCTAAATAAATAAGCATTTTCTTTTCTCGCTCAAATCATTTCCTTTTTCTATAAGCTTGGTGTTATGACCTATAGAGAGGCAACAAATGTCAGCCCTGAAACTCAATCTGCAATTGAACAAGAAATAAGAACTCTTTTAAAGGTAAAAATTTTAATTCTCTGATTCAAAAAGTGGATACTTTCTAGATCCTTAATTTTGTTGAATGTATTAATATGATTTGCTATAAAAAATTAATCAACTAAGGATCTAAAACAGTATGTTATGTGGCTGCTTCTTTAATTTATTACTTATAAATTAAATTATAAATTATTTCAGTAAAGTTGAGATTCTATTTATGTAAGTTAAAAAATTACATAATAATTGAACTTGCTTGTTTCTCTGCTAGTTTTTAAAATTATTTTTATGAATGTTTATACTTTTTATTCCATTCCTTTTATTTCTTGGTTGTGTTGAAATACACTTCAAGAGGATCTGATGTATTTGTATGATGTGTATTTGAATAAGCTACAAATGTTTTTAGATTAATTATAAATAATGTTAGTGGATAATCTTAGCTTTTTTTTTTTCATTTCCAGTGTTTTGTTGCTATCTTTCTTAATTTACCTTTTTTGTGCTAGGACTCATATGAACGGGCAAAGAGTATCTTGAAGGCCCATGCAAAAGAACACAAGAATTTAGCAGAAGCTTTATTAACCTATGAGACCTTGGATGCCAAAGAAATTCAGATCGTTTTAGAAGGCAAAAAACTTGAAGTGAGATAACTTCTTGTCAAGCTGTCAGTCAAAGTAGTGGCCACTTTATATGGTGTAACTTTCTTTCCTGCTGGATGTATGCGTGCTAATAATCATATTTCTTAAAGATAAACAACTTGTCTTGTGAGCTTTTGTTCCCCTTACAAGTAGTCCTCGCTTACTGATTACAGTTGAGACCAACAACTCTATTGCTAAATGCCACAGGCACTAAGTGAAAAATCATATGACTGTGTCAGATTTATGATGGCACTTCCATTTTTGGTTGTGAACAATGTAGGAGAGGAAAAGGCAGATCTGGGAGGTGGAGTTAAACATGTCATCAGTTTAAAATCCTTGCTTTGCCACAAGAGATCCAAGTCCAGCCCTTCTTGAATTCTGTTGATCCTTATGTAGCACTAATTTAGTGCTGATCATTAGTTGATCAGATTATTTTCTATAGGTTGGACTAAATCTTCTATGCTGCAACTTTATTAATATTCCTGATTCTTCGTGCCTGACATTCACTGCTTTTATTAAGCGAGACATCGTGTGATCGATCGGGTATTGCAATTTCACTTCCATATTCTCCATTAATTCTGCTGGTTGAAAGTCGGTTGTGAAGCTTGCAAATAGTGGTCACATGATCATGAGATACTGCAACAGTTGTAAATGCGAGGATTGGTTGCAAAGCTGTTTTTCTTCCAGCTACTGTAAGTAGTTGTTAAACAAGGCAGTCAGTAAGCAAGGACTACCTATATTTAGTTTTGTTTTTTCTTAGAAGCAAGGTTATAAAAGTAATTTGTCAGGGCTTCTACCGAAACAAAAGACTGAATTGATATACTTCACTGCTACCTTGTTCCAGTGGATAGGAAAAAGAACTAATACCTGCTGGTGTTACTCTGCGAATTGGGGCATTTGAAATCGCAGAACATACAGTTACAGGAAAATAACTCTTCTGTTTCTAAACCAAAGTTTTATAAAGCCTTCATTCATAATTTATCATAATACAGGAACTTAAGGGCAGGCACTATAGTAATAGTGCTCTATCCTCCAGTTGACCTTCAATGTGAGATAAGGAGTTTGAACTCTAATGGGCACAAAAATAATAGGGTTCATCTATTTGGGAGATAAAACTTAAGAGTGAGTGAACGAGTGAGTTCACTGGACAGTAATATTTGTTACAACTGGAAAAATTGCATTGTCACCTCTAGTGTTGAAATGTTTTCAATTTTATGCAGGTGTGATTTTAGTGCCCTTGTTAAACTTTTTAAATGGAGAATAGTTATGGAAATTTAAGTCCGTCATTGTGTACTTGGCTGGCCCTTTTTAAAATAAAGTACAATTTTTGATTTCAAAATTTTAACCTATTTTATAAGCACATGCCATTCAGATATTAAGTGATGATTAAGACATGTTCTAAAAACTGAGATTAGGATGGGATTGACTATAGCAATTGAGAATAGCTAATAATAATTACACTGTTTTGCAGGGGAGGTTTAAGTGTTTAATAGATGGCTCTCCACAATTTTAAGTCCTACACTAATTTTAAAAAGGAAAGAAAGTTCTGTCAGTGAGAAAATAAAACAAGTTTAGCAAAGAATTGGATTTTGAATTAGGACTTATAAGGCATTTTGGTGCCTTGTTGATAGTCCGATTTCATTTGAATTTGTAGATAATTCATTTTCTTTCAGCAATCCCAGTATTTCAATGGAACTCTTTTCTGCTTTTTCCATATAGTAAACTTGGAAGAACCTCAAGTTCATTTCATTATTGGAATTCCAAACTGCTATGCTGTTCCATTACAATTATATACTTTTTTAGCAATAAACAGTAAAAGATGTGCAAATGCAGCATGTATAGCACATTTGGGAAATCATATATTTTAATTACGCAAAGTGCTTTTTAAAGTTTTCCTCATATTGTAAAACTGCTTTTACTCTGGTTGCCCTCATATGTAAATTGAGGTGTATAAAACATATTTTAAATCTGTAAATAAATTTGAGAGTTAAGCAAAATGTGTAATTTTTTAATAGCTTGAATTTCCATAAATCTTTTTTGTGTATGAGAATTTCTGCTACTTTGTTGCTGCTACTTTACTTGTTCATAACACAATATGGAGACTACAATTTAAGATTGAATTGTTAAATAAATTTCACATTGTCAGTATTTAGATTCTATGGAATCCTGTAACTTCTAATGCATTTTATCTTTCATGAAACCTTGTTAAGCTTTGAGATGGTGAGAATAACTTGCTAGAAAGTTTCATATATATGTTCCTGCAAAAGCAAAGAATTAAAACTGGATAGAATATTTTGCTTCATATTTTGTTGCATACACTATTCCCTACACAATAATTTTTTATTTTATTTATTCATTAAATTTATATGGCCTCCCCTCTCATGACTGACCTTGGATGGCATAGTATAAAATATGGCACACATTTCACCTTACAATACTGAGAGCAACCAGTAGAGATTGCCTCAACACCAAGATTTCTGAATACAAACTGATGAATTCTTGGCTCACAATACTAGATTTCACCGTGTCTTAAAAGAAGAAAATGTGGATAATTCATCAGGCAATAGCGGGATAATAGAAGACAAAGAATTGAAGAAGATCACAAAGTAACAAGACCTGAGAATTGAAAGATTATGGCATAAACCAACCATCTGATCTAGTACATGTAGTCCTTGACTTATGACCAAAATTGAGCTCAAAATGTCTGTTGCTAAGTGAGCCATTTGCTGAGTTTTGCCCCATTTTATAACCTTATAACCTTTCTTGCCATATTTGTTAAGTACAGGTAAATCACTGCAGTTGTTAAGTTAATAACACAGTTGTTAAATGAATCTGGCTTCCCCATTGACTTCGCTTGTCAGAAGGTCGCACATGACCCCAGGGCGTCATACATATGAGTCAGTTGCCAAGCCTCTGAATTTTTATCATGTGACCATAGGGGGTGCTGTAACAGTTGTGAGTGTGAGAAATGGTCATAAGTCACTTTTTTAAGTAACATTGTAACTGAATGGTAACTAAATTAACTGTTGTAAGTCAAGGGCTAACTTAGTTATTAGCACACTTGGGGCCATACCAAAAAATCTTGGACAGTAGTTTAAAAAATCTGTGCATTGACAAAATTCCCATCTGACAGATAAAAGAACCCCATACTTCTTGGATCCTGCACATATACGAAACCAATATATTATGACATCGTAGGTTCTTGGGAAGAACTTGATGTGTATGAAGGCCAAAGAAATTGAAGCCCTGATTTCCTACACTTAATAAAACTTGGACCAGCTTACATTCCATGACAATATCATCAAGCAACAATATCTGCCTATCCAGGTACATGGGAAGAACTGGATAAAAAATATAACCCACTGAAAATAAATGACATTAACAAGCACTTTAAACCAAAATGAGTGTAGCGCAGAACAGTCATTACAGGGAGCTGAGTCATGTGCAACACATTTCTTTGGGATTTCTGTTCTTTTATTTATTGAATTTATATTACCACCTATTTGCCCATGGCGACTCAAGGCGGCTTACAGAATATAAGGCCACATTTAAAACAATAAAAACTAACAAAAAGAATCAAATAAACTAATATAGTACAATATAACAAAATCACCTCCCACCTCCTCGCACCGCCGACAGCAGATCACATGAGCCATTTAATGGGCTCCATCCTGCTCTGGGTTCCCCAGGCCCGCTGGCAGAACCAGGTCTTCAGCACTTTCCGGAAGATATTAGAGGGGGGGTCATTCTAATCTCTGGGGGAAATGATGTTCCAGAGAGAGGAAGCCACCATGGAGAAGGCCCTTCTGGGTCCCACCAGGTGTATCTCCCTCGAGGATGGGACCCGCAACATTCCCTGCCTCCCCGCTCTGATGGGTCGGATAGACATGACCGGCAAGAGACAGTCCCTCAGATAACCTGGTCCCAAGCCATGAAGGGCTTTAAAGGTGATAACCAGCACCTTGAATTGCACCCAGAAGCAAATTGGCAACCAATGCAGCTCCTGCAGGAGAGGTGATACATGTGCACACCGGGGTCTGCACAAAACCATGTGGGCCGCTGCATTTTGCACCAACTGGAGCTTCTGGATGCTCTTCAAGGGCAGCCCCATGTAGAGCGTGTTGCAATAGTCAAGACAGGAAGTGACTAGGGCATGAGTGACTGTGAGTAGGGACTGTTGGTCCAGGAAAGAGTGTAACTGGCGCACAACCTGCAGTTGTGCAAAGGCCCTCCTGGCCATGACCACCACCTGTTCTTCAAGCAGGAGTCGTGAGTCCAGGAAAATCTCTAGATTACGCACAGGGACTGTTTGGGGTAGTGCCACCCCATCCAAGACCAAAGGTGGCAATTCTCCCTGAGCCAACAAACCCCAAACCCAGAGCCACTCGGTCTTGCCAGGGTTTAGTTTCAACCCGTTGCTCCCCATCCAGCCCCTAACAGTCTCCAGGCACTGCGAGAGGGAGGACACAGCATCACTCACCACGGGCCGAGACATAAAGCTGAGTATCATCAGCATATTGGTGATATGTCAGTCCATGGTGACGGATGATCTTACCCAGCGTCTTCATATAAATGTTGAACAGGAGCGGAGATAGTACCGAGCCCTGTGGAATCCCGTAAAGCAGTGGGCGAGGGCTGGATCTCTCCACTCCTATCAACACTGACTGAGAGCGGCCACACAGGAAGGAAGTGAACCAGGATAGCACAAGGCCTCCCACTCCCATCCCCTGAAGCCACCCCAGGAGAATACCATGGTTGATGGTATCGAAAGCCGCCAAGAGGTCAAGTAGAGCAAGGAAGGATGCACTACCCCCATCCCGCTCCTGCCAGAGATCATCCAAAAGTGAGACCAATGCCATTTCTGCCCCAAATCCAGGCCTGAATCCTGACTGGTAGGGGTCAAGATAATCCGTTTCATCCAGAAACCTCTGGAGCTGCTGCATGACCACCTTCTCAACAACTGTCCCCAAAAAGGGAAGATTGGAGACAACCGGGTGGAGTCCAGCGATGGCTTCTTAAGAAGTGGGTGGACCACAGCCTCCTTAAAGTCTGGGGCATCGCCCACTCCTGTAGGGAAGCATTAATCACGACCAGAGTCCACCTGTCTGTCATCTCCTGGGAAGCTTTCACAAGCCAGGAGGGACATGGGTCTAATACACAGGTGCTTGTGCGCATACTCCCTAGGATCCTGTCCACTTCCTCGGGAGCAACAGGGTCAAACTGTTCCCAGATAACAGGGCGAGAACCTGCCTCAGGGGCTTCCACTGGACCAGCAACCATGCTGGCATCTAACTGGGAATGAAGTCAAGCGATTTCGTCTTCCAGAAAATCTGCAAATTCCCCTTCAGGTGGACCTCAATCACCTCCTTTCCCAGGAGGAGGAGGCTCACCTTAAAGAGGGTCGCTGGGCGATTATCTGCAGATGCAATTAGTGTGGAGAAGTATTTACACTTTGCAGCACAAATCGCCACGAGGTAGGCCTTAGCAGCAGCTCTTACCCATGTTCAATCGAGTTCACCCCCTGTCTTCTGCCAGCGGCGCTCTAGACGTCTCCTCATGCATTTCATCCCTTTCAGTTCCTCTGTATACCACGGGGCACAGAGAGGTCTATGGGTAAGGAGAGGTAGCATAGGTGCAATCTTATCCAGAGCCTCAGTCATCTTCCTATTCCAAACAGTGACTAAGAGCTCGGTTGGACTGCACAGTAGATCTGCAGTTATAACCCCCAGCTCCTTCTGGAACCATCCGGGTCCATTAGTTGACGGGGGTGGACCAATGTAATAGGTCCTTTCTCCCTGCGGTGGGGGGGGTACAGCTCTTGAGAAACTCATTGCCACTAGACTGTGATCCGACCATGACAAGGGGACCAAGGACAGGTCTACCAATTCCAGGTCACATAGGCACTGCTCCGACAAGAACACCAAATCGGGTGTGTGAGCACTATTACTAGTCGGGCCCTGGATGATCTGGGACAGGCCCATGGAAGTCATTGTTTCCATGAAATCTCCGGCTACCTCCGCCCCCGCCCCCAGGGATGGGAGGTTGAAATCCCCCAGAACTATAAGACTGGGGAATTCCACCGCCAGCCCCACGGCGAGGTCCAGGAGGCCAGGTAGGGAAGCTGCCACGCAGCAGGGAAGCTGGTTCAGCAGCAGCAATCACACTTGATCCCTTGAGCCCAACCTAAGAAAAAGGTCTCACAGCCGGGCACTTGTGGAGCAGTGCCTCTGGAGGCTAGGTAGCAAGTGCCACCTTCCAGCTTCTTCTCTGATCTGTAAGAGGTAGAGGGGATTTATATATTTATCCAATTTATCCATCCAGCCAAGAAAATCTGAGCAGCAAACAAAATAAAAACAGAAAATTTAATTAAAATAAACAAACCTACTAGAATTGCTTTGAAACTCAATAAAAACAAAAAAGCTACACATGTTCTTCAGTGCCAGAGCAACTTTGCTAACATCCTGGTTCCAATTTATTAATTTATTTATTAAATTTATTTGCCATTCATCTTGCCATGGGGGCTACTCTAAGCAGCTTACAACAGTAGAATATAAAATTATTAAAAAATGTAAATATAACAATAGTAACATAATGAAACAATAAAAATAAACAATATAGCAATATAGCAATAGCAATAGCAATAGCAATAGCAATAGCAATAGCACTTAGACTCATATACCGCTTTACAGTGCTTTACAGCCCTCTCTAAGCGGTTCACAGAGTCAGCATGTTGCCCCCAACAATCTGGGTCCTCATTTTACCCACCTCGGAAGGATGGAAGGCTGAGTCAACCTTGAGCCGGTGAGATTTGAACCGCCGAACTGCAGCTAGCAGTCAGCTGAAGTAGCCTGCAGTACTGCACTCTAACCACTGTGCCACCTCGGCTTAAATATGAATTAAAAAGGATGGGCAGGGAGGCAAAAGGATGTGCACAGGGGGAGGTGGGGTCTGATATTAGTCTAATAGCCACCTCCAGTGTGGCACTCCCCTCACTGGGTCACCAGGGCTACCACCAGAGCCAGTCTTTCAGCTCTTACAGAAGGAGGGTAGAGACAGACCTCACCCCAGGGAGTAAGCTGTTCCAAAGGGATGGCACTATGCAGGGGTGAAATTCAAAATTTTTCCCTACCGGTTCTGTGCCGTGGCTTGGTGGGTGTGACAGGGGAAGGATACTGCAAAATCTCCATTCCCACCCCACTCTGGGGCCAGCCAGAGGTGGTATATGCTGGTTCTCCGAACTACTCAAAATTTCTGCTACCGGTTCTCCAGTACCTGTTAGAACCTGCTGGATTTCACCCCTGGCACTATGGCAAAAAAAGAGGCTCCTCTCCTCGATCCCGCCAGCTGGAGTTTCTTGACCAATGGGAGCTGCAGCAGGGTTCCCCTGCCCGCATAATAGAACAGGCCTGTCTTAGCGGGATGAGACAGTTCATCAAGTAAGCTGGACCTAAGCCACGGAATGCTTTCAAGGTTATAACCAACCTCTTGAACTAGTAGCAAACTGGCAGCCAGTGTAAATTGCGGAGCAGCAGTGCAACATAGACCATTTTAGGGCCCCCAGAGATGTTTTGTACTGCTGTACCAGGGGTGAAATCCAGCAGGTTCTGACAGGTTCTGGAGAACCGGTAGCGGAAATTTTGAGTAGTTCGGAGAACCAGTAGCAGAAATGTTAAGTAGTTCAGAGAACCGGTAGCGGAAATTTTGAGTAGTTCAGAGAACTGGCAAATACCCCCTCTGGCTGGCCCCAGAGTGGGGTGGGAATGGAGATTTTTCAGTATCCTTCCCCTGCCACGCCCACCAAGCCCACCAAGCCACACCACGCCCACCAAGCCACGCCCACAGAACCGGTAGTAAAAAAAATTGGATTTCACCAGTGTGCTGTACCAATGCCCGACAGCTGAACCGCCATGTGTTATTGCGCAAATCTGATGCAGCCAGCCCATTAGAGAAAGAGAACACTGGAATGGTGTAGATGAGGCCAACTGGGGACAAGAGGACATGATGGGAAAAAGAAGAGGTTGGAAAGCCTCTTTATACTGGTTTAGAGAACAGCTGGGAAAGGACTTTGGCTTTTTCTTGGAGGTGAGCAAGCAGATTTCAAGCAAAACTCTGGTCTACTTCCATCTCTTAATTGCTATTTCTAAGATTACATGGAAGGCAGGTAAATATGGAGGTTACTGGCATTACTGTAACTAAAAATAGCTCTGTGAGCCACCTGGCTTAGCAGCATGCTGATGTACAGATAGCCTTTGGTTATTGATAGTAATTGGGACTGGACTTCACCCATTGGTTCCTGCTGTGGATGGTGTTTTCCAGCCTTTGAGGCCCATCTTTTAGAGTCAGTGGAAATGAATACAGTTGTAGGTCAACTTCACAAAGGTTTTTATTGATCGAGAAATTAAAATTGTTCTGTAAATACTATGGTGGATAAGTTGACTTTTTAAAAAGAATTAGATTGGAACAAGAAACTTTGATTATCTGTGCTGTGTAATGACATTATTCTGATAGCCAAAAACTGAAAAGATCTGTAAGCTCCAGTTAAGCTATGGAGCACAGTGAAAAAATTAGATTACAATTAAATATAAAGATCAAAGTAGTGACACAGGTACAACAATCAACAATGTCAAGGATTGACAATGAAAATATTGGATTGGTGGATACTTCTGCCTTTTAGAACCAACCATTAACAGTAAAGAAAAAGTAGTCAGAATACATTGTGATTATAATTTAAATCCAAAGTCTAATAAACATCGTGTTTATAAATTGCCTAGAAGCATCAGGTTTCATCATGGTTTGAAACAGAATTCTGATGGTGATGAATCATTAGGCTGAAAGCTCTTATGTTCCTATAAAATTATCTTTAAAACCTGAGAGTTGACAGAATTCCCAATTTAATTACACTGTGTTGATCAGTAGGATAAGAAGAGGCCCTGTGAATTACATCAAAATGAAGGTTACCTTCCTTTCCTATTATTGCCAAGCTGATCCACTGCATTCCTAAACTGCTATGATCTCATTGTGCAGATTGATTCTAATAATAAATTATTTGTCTAGTAGATAGATAGATTTTTATGTAAGCTGTAACTTACATAAAAATAAACCTTACCATTTGGAGTGGTAAGTGGTGGTGGTTAGAATCCAAATAAATATTGAAGAAATATTTATAAGAAGCTGCTAAAAATTCACAGAATAAATTTACAAACCTGAAATTTGAATCTGTTTATTAAATCTTCAGTTGATCTCAGAATGAGGTTGCTGCAAACAATTTCAGCAATTTTAACTATAGCAAAATATTCCTAATGAATCCAGGGTTAAATTTGTAATTATTTAATCAAGATCATTACTCCAATTAATAGCTTCGTAATGACACCAAGGAGTAGGAATTTTTATAGATGAGGAAAACCTTCTGACTGTGGATGGCCAAGTTGTACTGTATAAAAGAAAATTCCCTTTTCCTATGATAAAATCAAGAGGAATGGAACATAAACCAGACAATAATGACTTTAATCTGAGCAAATGCTCATCATGTATCAGTTTCAGAAAGGAACCGATTTACATAGTCAATAACACTGGAATATATGACAGTCCTATTGCTAGTTGTAATAATAATAATGGTGATCACAATTTGTGGTATTTCTGTTCAAGGGAAAAAAACAGCTGCTTGATCTTTAACAGTCCCTTTTATGCTCTACCAATCTGCTTCTATAACACAAAACAATATTAATTAGTTCACATTATTCCCCGATAGGCTTTACAGAAATAAATGAATACTTCCAGTATTCCATGTTTAATATGTATCCTGGTTTCTGTAATTAGTTTCTGCAAAGGGGAAGTGGGAATAAAAGCTGGCAAATGGTGCATTATGTTGCAAATTGTGCAACGTATATGATATATTCATTTCGAACGTGTTACAGGTACTAAGTAGCATTCTTTGCATAATGATATAATGCATGTGTCACTGTTGGGAGATCATAACATCTTGATTTAAATACTACTGCATAGTCTTATGAACTGTTTTGTGGGGCATATACTCAAGCTGAGAGTTAGGGTCAGATCCAAGTATCAAAGGACTTCTGCTATTGTACTCATTACTTACTAACAGTATTTGGGAACAGGAACTCTGTTGCTAAGCAATGCGGTTGCAAGAGGTGATATAATGTAACCTCGGCAACTTAAAATGTCAATTCCAGCAGTCTCAGTTGTTATGCAAATCCTATGTGGTCATAGCATCCTGTAGTCAAGTGATCACTATTTGTAGTGATCCATGGTGGTGCAGTGGTTAGAATGCAGTACTGCAGGCTACTTCTGCTGCCTGCTGGTTGCCTGCAATTTGGCAGTTTGAATCTCACCAGGCTCAAGGATGACTCAGCTTTCCATCCTTCCGAGGTGGGTAAAATGAGGACCCAGATTGTTGGGGGCAAGAGGCTGACTCTGTAAACCGCTTAGAGAGGGCTGTAAAGCAGGGGTGAAATCCAGCAGGTTCTAACAGGTTCTGGAGAACCAGTAGTGGAAATTTTGAGTAGTTCGGAGAACCGGTAGCGGAAATTTTGAGTAGTTCGGAGAACTGGCAAATACCACCTCTGTCTGGCCCCAGAGTGGGGTGGGAATGGAGATTTTGCAATATCCTTCCCCTGCCACGCCCACCAAGCCACACGCACAGAACCAGTAGGGAAAAATTTTGAATGTCACCCCTGCTGTAAAGCACTGTGAAGCGGTATGTAAGTCTAAGTCAGTGGTTCTCAANCTTCCCCCCCCCACGGTGGTGCAGTGGTTACAATGCAGTACTGCAGGCTACTTCTGCTGACTGCCGGCTGCCAGCAATTTGGCAGTTCGAATCTCACCAAGCTCAAGGTTGATTCAGCCTTCTATCCTTCCCAAGTCAGTAAAATGAGGACCGAGCTTGTTGGGAGCAATATGCTGACTTTGTACATCGCTTAGAGAGGGCTGTCGACCCACAGGTTGAGAACCGCTGGTCTAAGTGCTAGTGCTAGTGCTATAGCCTCTTGCCAGCTTCCCCACTGAGTTTGCTTTCAGAAGTTGATAGTGAATATTGTAAATAGTGATCACGTGACTGCAGAATGCTATAACATTTTAATTACAAGTCAGTGGCCAAGCAGCTGAATCATGATCACATAACTGCAGAGATGCTGTGATGGCCACAATATAGGGAAGTATTATAAATACTGCTCCTGTATACCATCATAAGTTTGATGGTCACTGAGCAGGTGGACTACCTGTATTATTTTATGGAGGAATCTCATTTAACATTAATTATGTTCAATCCTGTTTAACTTCCAATACAAGGCAGGTTTGGCCAGCTGTAGCTACTGCTGGGGTAGTTTAAAAACAAGATCCCTAAAGTCTTTAGTTGTTTAAACTCTTATTTATTTTTATTACTGTACTAGACAATTCTTGACCAGTTGACTCATCATTTCAGACTTATTTTCTTGCCAGATTCCTCAGTGCCTTCAACAATGGCAGATGTTCTAGTGTTCTGGATAAATTCTTCAATTGAGGAAAATTTTCAGAGATTTATCTGCCTTGAAAGAAGTCCATATTGAATTGTATAGCAAAATCAAACAACACCTGTAGACTTGTTTTATGACATTTTTATTAAGTCATAAAATATTTTATGATAATTTTTATTTCATAAAATGTTTGATAAAATTTGACAAAGTTTGGTTCCACAGGAGTCATGTGTCCCAGAATTTGGTTGGCCTTCTGTAAATTATCCCATTTGAGGCACTTTGGTTCAAAAATTGTTGCCCTATGCTGCACTATTTTACCCAGTTAAAAGTTACAAAGTGTTTTAGTAGTACATAGACATAGTTCTCATAGTTAACCTAAAATTTGATTTTAATAATAGTTAAATATAATAGTTAAGTGCTAAAGTGCTAAACTGTAATGATACTATACATGTTTTAACCCAAGTTGCTACATCTAAATGAGATGCTTCTGCCAGAGGAAATCGCATTCCAGTAGAATCAAGAACGTTTGCAAAGAGGGTATCAAAAAAGTTTAAGATGGAAGCCACATGCTTCAATCATATAGTTGTAACCATATTACCACAGTTTTTGACATCACTATGGACACTTTAAATTGAATAGTTTGCCCTTTTAAAAAATGTATTTTATGTTACTGTATAAACTTTCCCACATATTTTTATTGTATCATTTTTATGTATCTTTTTCTTGTCTGCTTTTAAAATAAACAAATTAATTAAAATCAAACTTAAAAACAGGATTCTGCAGGGCGCAATGGATTCTCTTTCCACCTGCTCACTCTCATTTTAGCATGACATATGCTTAGCTTCAGAACCATCAATGAGACTCCCCATTTTTCAGGCAGAAATCCAGTTTATTTCAATCCCCACATAGCTTTAGACTGCTTAGGTTACTTGAGACTGCCATCTGCTGGCGTGCTTATGCACTGCAAATTTATTTTTAGTTCAGAAGTACCGGTAGTTAGTCATCAGAGGTTCATATTCTGACTTTTTATCAATTTATCAATTATTTATTTATATGTTTATGATATCCTGCTGCTTATTCAAAAGTCAAGGCAGAACGAGATGCAATTCTTCTTGTTGTTTTGTTTCCACAACAATAAAGCACAGAAACTAAAGATATGAGTTATGAAAAAGCAATAAAGTTGCATTCATTTTATACCATACCACCGCAATTCATTATTTCTTTCCATATCTTTTCAGTCTTGCCAATCGTAGGGGAATGTCATGACATGGATAGGGCAGGATTTTGAGAAAGAGGTTTCAAATGAGGGGGGGAAGGGGTTGTATTTCTTTTAAAAACTTTGTTAATGTCTTACCCTATAATTCATATTCTTAACTTCAGTGGTAGAGAACAATTTATCAGTCATCAAAGATTATACACAAAAGGAGCTCCTTTTGTAAAAGTTTGGAAAAAAAGGAGTTTAAGGGTCTTTTAGTTGTCACAATGCAGCAAAAACAGTTTTACTTTCATTGTGGCCAGAGAGTGCCACAAGAATGAAAGAGGCTGAGTTGGAATGACCTTGGAAGGGCCTGTCTTCGTTAACCTCAGTGGGACTCCACCCCAACTTTAGAACCAATATATTAACCATAATAAGCAAAATAAAACACTGAATAAAACTTAAAGTTAATAATTGGCATACATTTTTTACAATTCCCCTACTCGAATTTAGCCTTATTTGAGGATAATCTGCATATATTGTTTGTCAAAAGAGCTTTTTCAAATATCCTTGGTCAGGTGTTATAATGTAGAGGGGTTTTTTTAATCTTGTAGAAGAAGAATTTCTTCCCATGCGCTGTGGTGTGCCAGAACAAATAATCCAGACAATGTTTATTCCCAAGAACAGAGAGATTTGCTTTTCGGGGTAGACTACAGAGAAAATGGGGTCCAGGGACTTTATAGGAGGACTGGTCCTTGGTTTGAGCTTGGGTTGTGATTTGTGTACCTTCTATATTATTCATGTCTGTAACTAAAACATTATGCATGCCAAGATTTTATCATGCATAGAGGTTTATTTCCACGCCAATAACTGTTTGCATGACAATCAAGATATTCTTGAGGTTTAAATTTAACCAACTGACAAAACATTAATTTAGCCATAGCTCAATGAATTTGTAAAAAGCGGCCCAGGAAAAGGATTCTTATAGCCAACTTCCAGCATCAATAACTTCACCTGCACTAAAACTATTTTGTGCAAATTTTCTTTCAAGAACAAGATTAACATGGACACAGTTGAATGAAGATCAAGTAGCTTCTCAAGAGTAAATACCTGGGTGAGGTTTATTCTCATCCACCCGCTGTGATGGAGGAAGAAACCTGCTCTTCTTGGTGATGGAACAGCCCACAGCCGTGTAAAAGGCAAAGGAAAACCCAACTAGGCTGCTGGTTTGAGCGCGTCTTTGGGGAATTGCTAAATTAGCAGTCTGTGGATGTGCCAGAAATGGGGAGGAGGGAGCTGAAGTTGAACTAATTCACTCTTCATTTGGGGAAATTTCTCCTTCACCTCTGGCGGAATTAACTTTCCTGAGGGAATTTCCCAGGAAACCCAAAACGAAATTGCATTTTTACTTTAGATTAAAAGGACTATTCCCCCCCCCCCCACATTTGGAAGCCTTAACTGAGATAGACAATATGTTATCAGATGCTGTTAATATCAGGATGCCGCAGTGTTGTGCATAGTAGCAAGCTCTGTGTAGTACATCGGGCCTTATTGCACAATATCTGCCGGAGAAACAGCATTGCTTCCTTTATTTTAAAGAGGGTTTCCAAGCTATTGATTCTGTTCTTTTAATGGGAAAATAACTCTAGCCAGAATTGGCTGACACTCTATGAGAAAGACCAATTCCTATAGTGAATTTGTACTTAATATTCCTTTTATATGTATCTAATGTAATCTTCTCTAAATTCAGTAGTGGGTTCTAAAACCTGTTGCTACCGGTTCGCATGCGTACTCGCATGCATGCGTGATGCTTCTGCGCATGCGCAGAAGCGTCCCGGGCGGGTGGGCGGAGCCTCCTGCTGCCGCCGCCACCGGTTCACAGAACTGGGCCGAACCGGGAGCAACCCACCACTGTCTAAATTTCATCTTCCTTTCTGGCTCTGTTCAGGTTAATTAATATCTCTCCTACCCATTTAGACTTGGGAAAACTAACTTTAAAAACGGATGCTTCCTGCTTTTTCAGTCCTTGTTCTTTGGGGGCACTTCTGGTGCTCATTAAACTAGAAAAGTTGTTTCTGGACTTTTTTTACTTTAGAATACAGATAGGAACTCATTTGGCTACTGTGTATAGAGAAGCATGTGGCAGAGAAAATTATTCCTTCATATCCATCTGTTTTTTCTGTAGTATGGCAGAATACAAATATCACTTGACATGGCATTTCACTGTAGTCAGGCATAAAGAGATCATTTGTTTTCTAGGTTTGAGATTCCATTGTAATTCAATTAATGTTATGTACATTATGTGAAGCTAAATGAATGTAAGACAAGAATGTTTCTTGTAAGCCAGAAATCAAATCAAGGAATCTGTACTGTAGAGGTTGTTAGTATGCACCCCTTTTCTGTAAGAGTCAGAGATTGGAAGATATTGTTAGATTCAGCTTAGTCTGAATTCATAGAATTGATGCTGGATAAAGGCTGATTTAGACTTGCCCATAGTTGTCCATAGCCATTGCTGCATAACTATGCTGTGAAGGGTGAGCGCTATGTTGCAGAGGGCTGCAGACAGGCCAATGCAAACAATTCCCAAATCCAAACTGCCAAGGTGCACGTCTTGCATGCTGATTGGTTGATCCAACTTCCTGTTCTGTGCTTTGCTGTTTTAGGACCTCCTAGTCAGAACATTAAAATTTGCTGACATATAAAAAGACCTATGCAACCATCCCTGAATGACAGACAAATACGTTTATGTGCAGTGCCGGAGAAGTCTGCTCAAGCTTTAAGCCTGCATCATACAGCAAAGGCTAGTGTGCTAACTGGTATATTTCATACGCACTCATGGCAATAGATGTCTTAGTTATGTCATGGCTAAATTAGATATGCAACTTATCTTGACTAATGTCTGGGTTTTTTTTTTTAACAGGCAAAGCTTGCAGTTGATTCTCATTTATGAGAAAGATCATGGTTCCTTATGATTATGCCTAAGCTTTAAGATCTACAGGAGGGCTGATCTTACCATTTTGTAAAATAAAACTTTCAATGGTGGATGAATGTGCATTGGATTAGGCCAAGCAGTTTATGCTTCCTCTTCCCAGTCTGCTAACTGGAGTAGCTGATTCTTTGTACCAGTGGTGTAATGTAAAAAATTTCCCTACTGGTTCTGTGGGCGTGGCTTGGTGGTCATGTGACTGGGTGGGCATGGCTTGGTGGTCATGGTCATGTGACTAGGTGAGCTCAAAAACCAATTTTCACAAGTCACACACAAACAACACAAAAGTCACACAATTGACTCACACACAATGGAAAAGCACACAAAATGGCCCCTGCAACAAGCAGGAACCTCACAGAGTCACAAAGAGCTCAAAAACCAACTATCACACTTTACACAAAAATAACACAAAAGCTACATAACTGACTCACACACAATGCAGAAGCAGCTGGACTTCACACAAAATGGCCCCTGGAACAAGCAGGAATCTCACAGAGTCACAGTTTGGGCGAATAGGTAGTAAAAAATGCTTTAAAAAAGTAAAAAAAAGGTCATCAGCTGTGACAATCAGCTGTGCCACCTGATCGTGGGAACTTTTTTTTACTTTTTAAAAGCATTTTTTACTACTGGTTCTGTGAACCGGAAGCATTTGTTACTACCGGTTTGGCCGAACTGGGCCGAACCGGTAGCATTTCACCCCTGCTTTGTACCCATGGGCAGTTCTCTACAGAGCAACCTCTGTAGATGGCCAGTTGAAGGATAAGTGATGCTGTTGCCACTTCTGTGAAGGAAGATATGGGAAGCACATCAGAGCACCAGCATAAAGCCCCTCCTGTGTCAGGTGATGAGCTTTCTTGGGCCTGTGGCAAAAACCCTTGATCAGCAGACATACGTCTCTTGGGAGGGGCCTTCTATATGGTGCTTTCTACTCCCGGCTAATGAAAGTCAGGCATACTCCCTGTTTGCTAACTTTCAGCCAACATTTTATGGAGGCAAAGTGTTTGCTGATAAACTTATCTAATGTTAATTAAACAATTAAATAAGTTGAACAAGTTCTGAAAAAGGAACAGCTTTTCAAAATTTGCTCGAATTTATCCTGGAGAACAAATGGAGTCAAATTGTTTAAATATTTCAGTATTAGGCAGATTTTTCTGTAGAGGAGCTTTAGAAAACTGTGCATTCTATCCCTCTGCTAATTACTCATAAACCACAATAACTGAAATAGGTTTCTTGTCCATGGCATTTATTTGCAGATATATTTAATGTATAGTTGAATTGTCTTACAGGAAACAAAAGTTAATTATTTTACAGTCCCATTCTTATATTTTTAAAGTAATTGTTAATAACTTTTAAAAATTTCATGGAAAAAATGGATGAAATCTGCAAATCTAATTGCCAATTTTGGGGATATAAAGCCAAACAATTCCTGACTTAAATTAAGAAATCTGCAAAAGATAAGCATTTTGAGTTGTTTTCAGTGATTCTTCTCTTTCCAGAATGTGTAAATCCTGTGGATGTGGTAGTGGAAGACGGGTTAGGGCCCACCCTTGAGTGGTACCACAGGGCTCATTCGTCCTACTTAACATTTAGCTGAAACCTCATATTTTGTGAATGTGTGACCAGTTTATTATGAGCTATATGTTCAAGAACTATATAAGCTTGTTAACTTTTCTTTTGTATTTGTCAGGCAACAAATACTGATAAATGGTGATAGTCAGCATAGTGTACTGGTTACAGTTTGGAGCTAGGACTCGAGAGACCCAAGTTCAAACCCATCCTTCATCAGGGAAATTTACAGAGTAACTTTGAATCAATCATACTCTTACTGCATCCTAAGTCATAAGGTTCTATTGTGGGGATAACATGAAGCAACATTACCATGTACAGGCATCTGGTGGAAACCACAATGCATCAAGATTCATTTCTTCCCATCCCCAAAAACCTGTGCCTTCAGTTTTCTCACCTGTGTGCCTTGAGCTTTCAGAAGAAAGCCAGGATACAAATCTAACAAACTAATAAAAGCTGTTGCAATTTTTACTGAAGAGGAATCATTATTAGTGTAAAATATTTTGGTAATGAAAAGTCAGACCTCCATTATCAAAATCATATTTAAATAGGAATTGTGGGCACATATAATGCTGAGGGGGGGGGGAAAGCTAAAAATCAGCTAAAGATTAATTTCTTTGCTCCAATTAAATCTTTATCCCACAGTACAATTTAGTGGTATTTCCATTTAGATAGCTAATATTCACCTTTGAAAAGAGGGGGAGGAAAATCTAGGTATCAATGAAATAAATAACAAAATGAATTTTATTATGAAGATCTGAATAATTTACCTCAGCTTTCATATTCGTGTAAATTTTTATAGATATTAGGCTCTATTTTGCATATGGTAGTATCTTCAACGTATAAGGAATCAAATCTATGATGCTTGCCAATATTGCTAACAGTTATCTTGTCCGGAGAACATGTTGGGATAATATAACAAGTCTGGATACAATAGAATTACATATAAATGCATCTGAAAGTCCCAATTTGCAATTTCTGTAGCCATAAATTATCCATTTGTGATTCATTTGGAGTTACATTACCTAAATATGGTACAATGCTTCTTTCAGCCAAGATAAGCTGCAGAGAGAAATTTAAAAGAATGGATCAATTCACTTTAGATGATCCAGACTTTTTGATTATCTGGAAACTATAATACAGCATATGGGTAGTTTGCAGCTGTTAGTAATATTTGTGTTAGGCTTGCTTTGTTGCTAGAATATGGCCTGCTTGTCCTCTTCCCATTGCTGATGGGCATGAAGTATGAACTGAGAAAATGTACAATATAAACTCCCTCTATTTACAAAGCCTTACCTCAATATCAAATGAGTCCAGATTCTTTACAAATCTGATTTGCCATGCCTTATGATCATGATACTGCCAGCGATTCCACGCTTCTTTTTGTACTTAATTGCATTCTTCCACATGTACTTTGTGGCAATCACCACCATGTGGCATTAAATAGAATGGTTTCATTTTATCAGCATCCGAACAATCCTGATCCCACTTTACATTAATCATGAATGCCTAAATAAATACACCATAAGAATTGTTCTAATAAATCTTGAATAGCTTATTATAAAACAGGCTACATCTGTCGATTTCTTCTGATTAATGTACAACAATTCATTAGAACATTATGAGCAATTTGATCTTCCTGAAATGGGGGAAATTTTAGCTTACTTTTTTTTTCTACCGGTATTAGTAGTTAGCAGTCCCATGTTTTCATTTAAAGCAAGTTTCTTATTACACTGAGTAATTTCCATAGCATTGGCCATTGCTTTGTTTGTTATCTATTTGAGAATCAAGTACAATAACTAAAAAATGTTAAAAACACAGGGATGAACATGAGACCATGAAGAGTCCCAAATGTAATAACAAGAAACATTATCTTAAAGCAAGTCCTAAAGACATAGGTGGCTGCCATAGAGAGAACGGAAATTCCTACAAGGGTGGAGGCAGATGCCTGCACAACTGGGTAACCCAGGTGGAAAAGAGCATCTATTGCCTTTTCACTTGCACTGATTTTACTATTGGAAACATAGGCATAAGATATGTGAGCGGAATAGTCTACAGAAAATCCTATGCAAATAACAAGATTGATCATAGATATGGAATCAAGATTCACATGCCAGAAGGCCATGTAACCAGACACACCTACAATCACAGAGCCAATAGTAAAAGTTACCCACAAAGAGCAAACAGGACTGGGAATCAGCAGCAAAGAAATAATTAACATGGCCCCGGCTGCAATCAGAACATTTTGAATGGTATTTTGATTTATAACAAGGTACTGGTCAAAGTGTATAAAAGCTGGATGATAAACCATTAGTGGTATCTTACAGAACGCAGCAAAACGTCTTAGCTGCGTTAAAAGATTTTTCTCATCCATTGAATTTCTAACATTTATGGTCTGTATAAAGAACCGAGAAGCTATTATTTCTTTTGCACTGATATTAATATTCCACTGAGAATTGGGATCTACTCTGAATAGAGCAGGTAAATTTGTAATGAATACATCATGATCATTTAAATCTAGAGACATGCTTTTAGCAACATTTTCATAAATTCTTAGCCATGACTCTGAAAAATTCTTTTCCACATAGTATGAATTTTCTAAAATATTCATACAGTTCTCAAGATTTGTACGAATAGATTCATTCCAATACGCTATACTTTTAGTAACTATTACCATAACCCTTGGACCATATGTTGAAAGATATTCATCTTCAAGGTTGTAGTATGGAATGATATAAGAATCATCTGTTGCTACGTTTCGAAGATCTATGCCCTCTTGAAGTGCAAAGCATCCCAATAAACTAGTTGCTAGGTATGTGAAATATAGCACTACCACAAACACCTTAGTCCAGCTGTGCATAAGGAAGGGACCATAATACTTTCTGAAGAAAAAATTCATGGGATGTTCAATCTCAGTTCCAGTAGTTTCATCATAAAGTCCTCCTGTGCAACATCGGTTATACATACGGCCCCGGGAATCTTGGGGCTCCGAAAACACTTTCATGAATGTCAGCCAATGCCTGTTACTTTTTTCTCTTCTACCATTTAGAGCTAGAACAGCCCCAAGAAATGTCAGGTTGTATATATAGCAAAAAATGAAAGCCGTTCCTGTATAGATACAAAATGATCTAATTGATGGAAAGGAAGTTGCAATTCCAATGTAGAAAGCTAAAACATCTGTCATAGTTGTGATAGTAACTGATACAGCTGCTTCTGAATAAGTGTTAGCCATCCGGTCTTTGACACTATCCTTTACTTTTGTATGCTGCCAACAGGATACCAGGATGAACATATCATCAACACCAATTCCTGGATAATGGTAGAAAGAGGAGTCAGTTTTCACATGACATAAAAAGAGTAAATTACACAAGGAACATGATCAGCAACTCATTTTTTTTAAGATAACAAATCCTGAGATACATCAACCTGTTTGAGATCAATACAACAGCACCAGTATTTTCACTTGGTGCAGGAAGGAAAACAACCTGAGTGGCTGTCTAGTTATAGGGAGGAAAACATTTCACACCCAAGAAGGTCCTTTCTCCCATTTGTATGCCCTGCCATGTGGTAGAGACAAAAACAATGCTCAGGAAATTACAGATAGCCCTTGACTTACAAACACAATTGAGTCCAAAATTTCTGTTGCTAAGGGAGACATTTGTTAAGTGAATTTTGCTCCCTTTTATGACCTTCCTTGCCACAGTTGTTAAGTGAATCACTGCAGTTAAATTGGTAACACAGTTGTAAAAGTAAATCTGGACTCCCCATTGACTTTGCTTATGAGAAAGTCACAAAAGGTGATCACATGACTCTGGGACACTGCAACTGTCATAAATATGAGTCAGTTGCCAAGTGTCTGACTACGGGAATGCTGCAATAGTCGTAAGTGTGAAAAACGGTCATAAGTCACTTTTTAAAGTGCCATTGTAACTTTGAATAGTCACTAAATGTTGTAAGTCGAGGACTACCTGTATAAACAGGCAGCAATGCTCCTCAGATACTGTGATTCCAAACAATTTTTGTGTTACTAAGATGATAGCAGGATAAATATGTTATGAAACCGAATTTGAGAATAGCAAAACAGATTCAGTTCATTTGTATGAAACTGTTCCGGCTTCAAACTTGTGATTTGCCTGAAACGGCCAGATAAACTCTAAGAAACAGGTTTTCATGCAGATCATATTTATTTCAGGTATCCTCAAATCAAAGACTTACAGTCAAGACGAGATTCATCTGTATTCATAATCTGACCCAATTCCTAGTGTAAGAAAGTGGTAGATGGGTCCCCATATTCAGAAATCATGCTTCTCTTCTCTGGTGTAATTCAAAATGACCGCTGGTCAGCATGGCACAATTACCCAGCAGCAGAGGTATAGCTCGATGGCCAATCAGAACACACAGATGTGGTCACATGTCATGGACTACATTTCCCATAATGCAATCTCTGTCTACATTCCCCATAATGCAATTTCTTAAAGAGACAACTCTTAATCCAAGCTAAAATATCCTTCTAATCAGCACACTCCCCGCCTGGAATTATAAAATTCCACTATTAACTAACTAATTAACTAAATTAAACAAAGGCATAGCATCAAACAATGCAAAGAATGTGGTAGACACAAGGCATGCAAAGCTTGAGGTTCATTCTTCAAGTTTGATCTTCCTTCTCAGCAGCACCAAATCGGTAATTGGCCTGGTGTAGAGCTTCTTGGCTGTGAGCCACGGCATAACTCTTGTGGCTTCGTGACCTGAACTTCAACTTGGCGAACTAGTCCATCAGAGCTGGGTAGAATTTGGTGCACAAGTCCCATGGGCCAAGAGTTTCGAGGTGCGACCTTGTCTATTAGCAAGACAAGATCTCCTTCTTCTAGGTTAGGCTCTTTAATCTTCCATTTGCGACGATCCTGCAGGGAAGACAAGTATTCTTGCTTCCAGCACTTCCAGAAGGTGTTGGCCAGCAGTTGAACTTGCCTCCATTGTTGTGTATACATGTCCTTTGGAATGAAGTTCCCTAATGGTGCTGGCCATTCACCTGTCTTCTGGGTTAGCAAGGTGGCTGGAGTGAGGATAGTTGGATTCTCGGGATCCGAGGAAACTGGACCCAAAGGTCGAACGTTGACGATAGCTGCCACTTCTGCCATGAGGGTGGTGAGGATCTTATGGCTCAGCGTGGGTGTCTTCGTCAACATGGAATCTAGGATTTTGCGGGCTATGCCAATCATTCGTTCCCATGCTCCTCCCATATGTGACGCATGGGGAGGATTAAATATCCATACACAGTTTTGGGCCTTCAGGTAGCCGTCAATTGCTGGATCGAGGTGAGTGTTCTCATCGATCTGTAGCTCCTTGCAAGCTCCTACAAAGTTCGTTCTGCGGTCGGATCTAAACACCTTGACTGGGCCTCTGTGGGCTTGGAACCTTCTTAGAACATTGATAAAACAGGAGCTGTCCATGGATTCGATGACTTCGATGTGGATAGGGAGAATGCTAAGACATGTGAAAAGGACGGCCCAACGTTTGTTGTTAGCTTGACCACCTTTGGTCCGATGGGCAGACACGGACCATGGGCCAAAGACGTCTAGTCCTACATTGGTAAAAGGCGGTTCGGTACTAAGACACTCGGGTGGCAGGTCAGCCATCAGCTGTTGTGTCACACCTCGTTGCTTGCGACATTGCAGGCACTTGTGTAAGACAGTAGCGATGAGCCTCTTGGCTCCCACGATACAAAGTCCAGCAGCTCTAACAGCTCCTTCTGTGAAGTGTCGGCCTTGATGGTGGACAGTTTTGTGGTGTTGTTGAACCAGCAGGTTCGTCACATGGTGATGAGTGGGAAGGATGATAGGGTGTTTAATATTTGAGTCTATTTCAGCCTTATCCAGATGCCCCCCTACTCGAAGCATGTCGTGGCTATCAAGGTGGCTGTCAAGGTAAGGGTTCAGCTTCAGAAGTGGCTGGATTTTGGAATAGGCTTCTTAGCCTTTAGGCACTCGAATTCTACTGGGTACGCGTCTTGTTGCACACTCCGTAGAATCCCTCTCTCTGCTTGGGTACGGCTCTCTGGAACGCTTATCTGTAAATTTGCTCTGTGACGCAGGAAACAGATAAACGCTGCTACGCCTCGTACGAGAGATCTCCATCTAGAGAAGTTTCCGAAGGTAACTGGTTCTAAGATATGGTCAAGGTGTCGTTTTTCTGTTTCCTTGATCATTGTCGCCAAACAGGTGGCATAGACGGTTGTTTCTTTGTCCTGTTTGAGTGGTTTGTTGAGCATCTGAGGTCGAACGTCGGCATTTTGATCTGGGTCTAAAAGCTCATGGTGTTCTGGTCTCTGTGCCATCAGGCTCCCTGGGCAGACCAAGAACTCGGGACCTTTTAGCCCGATTCTGCCAACTGGGATGCAGGGACAGACCGTGTAGCATGATCTGCTGGGTTCAGGTCTGTTGGCACATATCCCCACTGCTCTGGACTTGAAGACTTTCTGATCCTGTCTACTCTATTGCTTATGTAGACATAGAAGCGTCTGCTTTGGTTGTAAATATAGGCCAGCACCACCTTGCTATCCGTGTAGAAGGTTGTGGGTTGAAGCTCAAGATCTATAGTTTTTGTTATCAGGTCTGCGAGTTCTACAGACAGTACAGCACCGCAGAGTTCCAATCTTGGTACGGTGTGACCTTGTTGTGGTACTAGCTTCGCCTTTCTCATGACAAAGCCTACATGAATGTCGCCCTCCCCGCCGTAGACCCTGATGTATGCCATGGCTGCTATTGCCTTCGTGGACGCATGTGAGAAGACGTGCAACTCTTTCTTCAGTGCGGTAGCGGGTGAGATGGGAACATATGTGCATTGTACGCTGACGCTTTGGAGACAACTCAGGGAGGTACGCCACGACTCCCATTCTTGCTTCTGTTCTAATGGAAGCGGCTCATCCCAATCTTTGGTGTTTTGGGAGAGCGTATGTAAAAGGAGTCTCCCTTGGGATAGTTACAGGCGCAGCAAACCCTAGAGGATCGTACAGACTGTTCACTGTTGACAGAACTCCTCTCCTTGTGAAGACGGTCTTCTGGGCTGGGGTTCTGAAGGTGAAGATGTCTTTCTTCAAGTCCCAACATAGACCGAGACTTCATTGGATAAGAGGGGTGTCGGTGCCAAAATCGAGGTCCTGCAATCCTTTGGCGTGGTCTTTGGGGTTGAAGGCTTCTAGCACTTCTTCACTGTTGGATGCGATCTTGTGCAGCCTGAGGTTGGCTACCGCTAGCATCTGGTGTGTTCTTTTTAATAAGTCTATGGCCTCTGCTGCGGTGGGTACAGATTTTAGGCTGTCATTGACATAGAAGTCTTGTTCCACGAAGCTTCTGGCGTCTGTACCGTATTCGGCTTCACCTACCTGAGCAGTGTGTTGTAGGCCATAGTTGGCGATTGCAGGGGATGAACCATTCCCAAAAATGTGCACTTGCATTCTGTACTCTGTGATCCGTTGGTTGTGCTGTTCGTTGCTGAACCACAGGAAACGCAGGTAATTGCGATGATCTTCCCTGACAAGGAACGAGTAAAACATCTGCTGGATGTCGGCCTTGACAGCTATGGCTTCCTTTCTGAAGCAAATGAGCACGCCTAACAGGCTGTTGGTAAGATCAGGCCCTGTGAGAAGGACTTTGTTCAGAGACAGGTCTTGGAACTGCGCGCTAGCATCAAAGACTACTCGTATCTGACCTGGTTTCTGTGGATGGTACACTCCGAAGAACGGCAGGTATCAGCATTCATCTTTTCTCAGGGTTGGGGCACGCTCGGCGTGCCCATTCTGGACCATCTTGTCCATGAACTCCACTAGATGAGCTTTCATTGCAGGCTTCCTGTTCATGATTCGTCTCAAACTGAAGAGGCGAGAGAGCTTGCTCATGGTTGTTTCGCAGGTGCTGCCTGGGTATGCGAAAGGGTAATGGGGCTACCCAGCTTCCGTTAGCATCCTGCTGAAGTTCTTTATCCATGAGCTGCAGAAATTCTTTGTCCTCTATTGACAAGGCCAAGTCATTGTCTTCTTTGCTGGTCTGGAACACTGTCGCTCCTAAAACAGGGTTGTTTGTTGAAGTTGTGAAGTGTTCTTGGCATGGCTTCAAGTGAGATGCTCTCCCATTACTGAGAATGGAGGTCGCGAAGACATTCACCTGGTTTGGGGCCTGCAGCCGATCGACACAAACCGTAGCAATGGCAGCAATGTGAATTTTGCACCCCCATCTAACGATTGATTCTATGCAGAATCCAGTTACTTTCCTCCCCGCCGTGCGCTGGGACCCAGTGCACGTTGATATCATGAAGTGCGTTTCCTCCGTGTGGACGTCAGAGGTCAAAGAATGCTGACCTCGCTAACGATTGATTGCTCTGTCTGTCCATCTTCACAGCCTTTTCTGGGTGCCCACCTGGGTAGATTTTAGCTAGGCAGATCTGGTGGCATGAGCAAGGGGATGGTGAGTCACCACATACCAATGTGCAGTTGACACTCGTTGCTGTCTCTGGGTGAGCTTTGTTGCTGTGCTGAGACTCCTTAGTCGGAGAAGTAGAAGTCGACCATGGATCAGGAGTTGGCCGTGGAGTAGGAGTCGGCTATGGTGCAGGAGTAGATTCGCGGTGTCGACTCAGAGTCTGGATGCAAGGCGGTTGGGTGCTGGTTACTTTTGCATAGGTAGCATCACACCTGTGCTGTGCAATCGTTGGCCATGTGTTCCTTAGAACCACAGCACTTGAAGCAGGCTCTGTACTCCCTGATCAAATCCTTTCTTTCCTCTAGAGGTTTCTTTTGGAACCCTATGCACCTGTTCAGAGTGTGTGAGGACTTGTGGTATGGACAGAATAGATTTCTTTTTGTTGTCGGAGGTGTATGTTGAGCTCTCCTCGGCGGTTGCTCATCTGGGTTCTTCGTGGGCATGGTAGTGACCTGTGTTTTATGCACAGACACGAAGGTTTTTCCTTTTGTAGTCTTGCTGGGCTCTTGGTCAAACCAGAGTTATGGCTGGCTCTTTTGGCAGCAGGGGACCATTTTTCTCTAAGGTTGAGATTTCGAGAGTCGTTGTATAGCTTGGTAGGTGGGCAACAAATTCTTCAAGGGCAGCGAAGGGAGGGTCTTTGCCTTGGTTCTTCGCCCTGTAATTGTCAGATAACTTGATCCATTCTTCAATCAGCTGCCGTGGTAGTTTTTTAACGATAGAACTTTGCATCCTAAACTGGTCGAGACAGATAAGTCCCGGCAAAGCGGGATCCTTTTGTGCTGACCGCAGCTGTGTAAGGAGGGCAGAGAAACTCCATAGCTCGTGCGGTTCGCTGAGGCTGATGTCAGGGAAGTGGTTGACACGATCTAGGAACAAGGACTCCGTCAGCATAGGCGCGCCATACTGCTGATCGAGCATATCCCACGATAGCCTGAGGGCGTTGACTGGCTCATCTAGTTGGGATGAGTAGGACTCCTTTACTACTCTTGCAGATTGTGGTCCTAGCCATGCTATCATATGGCCGAGTTCTTCGGCTGGCCACAACCGTTCATCATTAATGGCATTTGAGAAGATGTGTTTCCATAGCAAATATTCTGTGCCCGGCTTCTTGGAGAACTTGTGCACCCCACTAGATGCCACGTCCATCCTTCTCCAGGATGTTGTGGGATCCTTCTGGACTTCAGAAGAGTTGTATGGTGGGGGTGGAGGTAAGGTGTGCCCCACGGAGTCGTCAAGAGCATGACCAGGGGCCTCCGTTGGGTGTCGGCAAGTGTAACCTCCAGGAGCAGAGCCATGTGTCAAAGACGGCTGGTAGTTTCTTACAGAGTATTTGCTGACAATTTTGTCTTGCCATGACATAGACAATGGTTGTTCTCCTTGCTGGCAGGCAGGCTGGCTACGTCCATTGGGCCGTCCGTCCACACTCGAAATGTCTTGAAGGTTTGGCAGGAACACTTTAGCCTCAGCATTAAGGTAGTGGTTTGTGGCTACTTGTGTACCGGCCTGCTGAGGATCCTTCACTGTTGCTGATGGAGTACTCTGGTTGCCCCGTGTGTCTTGGTTCGTCGGGGTATGTTTTCTAATTCCAAGGGAGGTATCTCGTGATCCAGATCGTACGATGTCATATGTCTGACTATTCTGTATATCTGGTGGTTGAGATTCTCCTCCTTGTTCCTGCTGTAGCGAGTTCTGGCCGTCCACACAGGCGATTGCTTGGGTCCTCCTCTTCCAACTCTCTAGGATTGAAGTTGGGGGTGGCGCCTTCAACCTCCACCTGTAAAGCTGCGGCCCATACTGCCTTTGCTGTGGCCTCCCGTTCGTGCTTCAAATACTCAAGTTTGGCCTGAGCTTTTGCCATTTCTTCCTCTTGTCTGGCTTGAGCCATGGCCATTTCTTCCTTTTGTCTGGCTTGAGCCATGGCCATTTCTTCCTTTTGTTTGGCTTGAGCCATGGCCATTTCTTCCTTGTGTAATTGCTCTTTCTTCGCCAGACCTAGAGTTGTCCTGGCCACTTTAGCTTCAACTCGCGCGTCTGCAGCTTTGGCAGATAGACTCTTTGCTCTTGAGGCCCGGAACACATTGCTAAGACGGGAGGATTGCTGTGAAATGCTGCTACCCGTGTGAGACCGGGTTGACTTGGGGTGAAAGGATGAGGCTTTCTTAGAAATGTGAGGAAGCCTCAAATGGCTGCTGGGATGGTGTACGCGAGCGATGAGACACCTCATGTTTGTTCTTCTCGCTCATTGTGTCCTTGAGACGTGAGGAGGAGGCTTTCTTAGAGGAATGAGAGGAAGCCTCGTGTGGCCGCTGGTTTGGCGTACGTGAACGATGAGACACCTTGTGTTCGTTCTTCTCGCTCGTTGTGATCTCCGCCTGAAGATCGGCTTGAGGCTGAAGATCAGCTTGGAGAAAGACATCCCTGTTTGGAAAGAGCTTCTCACGGTCTTTGCTTAACGTTTGGATGCGTTGTATGTCTTCTTGGAGCCCTGGGTCTTCTAACTTCGACTGGATGCTGATGAGTTGGCATTCACTATCTTTCCATCGCAGGTACAGATCATTCATCTCTTTGTCCAGTGAGTGGATACAGCCGGGGGAGACCTCCTCTCTGGGTTTATCGAAAAGATGTTCCAATCTATCCCAGGATTTGGTATGGTTTCGATAGTGCTTATCCCATTCATCCATCAGTTTCAACCACATGGCCTCAGTAAGCTTTCTATGCGGCCTCAAATCATAGGATCTCTGGGGTGCCTCTACCTCTTCTGAACTTTGGATATCCAATTCTGAATTTTGGACATCCAATTCTGAATTTTGGACTTCGGGTTCTCTATTTGTGTCAAGGCTTGTTGGGAGGGCCAGCTCTTCCGGAGCTTCAGGGACCTCTGCCATGACTACTATGTTTTCCCGAAAATAAGACCCTGTCTTATACTTTTTTGAACCCTGAAATAAGTGCTTGGCCTTATTGCCATGCACTCAAAAGCCCGATTGGGCTTATTATCAGGGGATGTCTTATTTTGGGGGAAACAGGGTAGGAAGATTCAAGAGAATTTCCTAAACAATTTTAGAAATGACAATGCAATTCACCTTTTGGCCACTAGGGAGTGTTGCTTGCGTGCTGCGTTGTTGGTGTAGTTCACTTTTTGGCCACTAGGGAGCATTGCTTGCGAGCGGCGTTGTTGGTGTAGTTCACCTTTTAGCCACTAGGGAGTGTTGCTTGCGAGTGTTGTTGGTGTAGTTCACCTTTTGGCCACTAGGGAGTGTTGCTTGCGAGCGGCGTTGTTGGTGGTTACCTTTTGGCCACTAGGAAGCGTTGTTTGCGAGCGGCTTAATGCTGGCTTATAGTTTATATATGAGCCACTAGAGGGCACTGCAAGCTAACTAATACTTGGACCAAACTGGTTGTTAACTCCTCCTTTGTCTAGAATTTTGCCACGTGGTTATGTCCAATTTTGTGATATTTAAGGAACTTTCCTGTGATTGTAACACAATTTGGACTATGAACTTTATGCAAAACTCTGTAGGGGGGTGTTTTCCAATTGTTTTTCAAGCAAGAGTTAAAAAGGCAACTGAATTAGTAACTCAGATTTGCTCCAAAGCAGCACCCTGTATTTTCTTAAGTTTGTCTAACTTTAAAACAACTTCCTTTTTCACTGGAGCCTGGCTTTGACTCATGCAGGGCTTCTCACTTGCAGATTCAGAGTGATTTGGTAGAGGGAGAACTGGGTCTGTTATGCAAATTTTGGGGCCCCTTTGGTTGCTAGGACAACTCTCATAGAGGAAAGGAAGGGGGAGGTGCGTTTCCCTCTACTGAGCAAAAAGTAGTTTTAACTCTTTACTTAAATAAAGTCTCTTTCGTATGGCTAAAGCAACTGATCTCAGTTAAAAATCAAACGGAGCTTGAGGATCAATATAAAGTCTCTTTTTCAGGAGGAGTTGCAAACATCTCTTTGTCTTCTGAAACGGGATGTTTCTCCTTTGTTCCAGGAAAGGGGGTGGGACATCCCAGCTCAACTCTTTTACTTAAACAGAATATCCTTCTCTGTTCCAAGAAGGAAGGGGGGTGGGTGGGAATCCATGCTACGCTTTCTTACTGTTCCGGATTTAAACTTGTGATTTGCCTGAAACGGCCAGATAAATTCTAAGAAACAGGTTTTCATGCAGATCATATTTATTTCAGGTATCCTCAAATCAAAGACTTACAGTCAAGACGAGATTCATCTGTATTCATAATCTGACCCAATTCCTACTGTAAGAAAGTGGTAGATGTATCCCCATATTCAGAAAGCATGTTTCTCTTCTCCGGTGTAATTCAAAATGACCGCTGGTCAGCATGGCACAATTACCCAGCAGCAGAGGTATAGCTCGATGGCCAATCAGAACACACAGATGTGGTCACATGTCATGGACTACATTTCCCATAATGCAATCTCTGTCTACATTCCCCATAATGCAATTTCTTAAAGAGACAACTCTTAATCCAAACTAAAATATCCCTCTAATCAGCACAGAAACAGAAAAATATCAGAGAAACTGATTAAATATTTAATTTTATTTATTCCTAGCTTTCAAAGTAATACATAAATAAAGGCAAAATAATTATTGTTCTATATTTTGCAAAGAATCAGAAAGACTAGATGCGTGTTTCGTAATCTGCAGTTCTATTAATGCATATTACTGATGAGACTTAGGTGAGACACCTGTTTTTCCCTCTAGCTGTAACTGACTGGTAATTTTTGAGATGACATAAGTAACTATTGAAATTAATAAATATACAGAGTAATTATATAACTATATTTAAGTTATATAATTAAATACAAATGAAATACAATTTATTTTTTATCCTGGATCATGCACTTATTTCTTTTTGCCTTTATTTTACTGAAGTTCAAGAAAAATTACTAATTACACCTGGGTATGCATAGTATCATAAAATCCTATGGTTCTTTTGAATATATTTGAATAGAAGACAATCAACATATATAACTAATCTGAATACAATTTGTTATTGAAGAAAAAAATCTATTTCAATAGTGAAAAGTAAGGAAAAATAAAAATTTGGATCAAAGTAAATGGATAATGAAGGTGGAAACGGTATGGCCTGAATTAAACATTAATGGTACAGATGAGAAAAAGACCAGTTTGTCAGACATTGTGGTAGGCAAATAAAAAATAAGAAATTACCAGTGCAGTAGAATTCATGAGTAACAGTCATCTCACACTGAGATGTTCACAGAAATGTGTACAGTTGAACTCAAAAGGGATTATATTATGTCAGGGAAAATTTTTTTCATATATAAGACTGTAATCTTAGGCCAATCTTAGAAAGAGCTACAGAGAAATTTAGAATACCTATCAGAACTAAGGAGAAATATAATTGGGAGATGGAACTTCTAGCTCATCTGTTGAAAGCTCAAAGGAAGATATATATTTATTACCTACCAAGTATAAGAAATGGCGAATTTGCAGCTGTGATGACAAACGGCACCCCATAAAGCAGCAATAATCCAAAACTGCTGATGACAGATAAGCCTGCTGAAAAAACTCCAAAAAATGCAACCCAGAGTTTTGTTCGCACACAATCTAGCCTATAAAAAGGATGGAGAACAGTTGAGCACTTTAGATTCTGAATTTCATTCTGCATTTCTAATATCTTCCAAAATTGAACAAAGAACTCACATGCAGGTATTAAATAATGAAGAAATTTTGCAGAACTTGTATAAGCAGAAATATACTTAATTTTAGAAATGGAAACTTGTATTCTTAAAAATGTATCAAATTGCTTAAAGTAATGAAGGTATTTCACAAAATTATTTGTAACCCCTAGTGTGTATAGTAAGCATTTGCAATTCAGATCACGTAAGAACTCACAGATACTGTATTTCTGACATTATTTCCATGCACAGAATTCACACAATCTCACATTTCACATAGGTTTGCGGTAAAGCCAACATATTCATATTATATGGTACATCCACTGTTCTCTTGATAAGAGGAGGTATCGGCTGACTACATTAAAAAATATGGGTGTGTATTTGGGACCAAACAACATTAATTTCAATGGGACCAACTTTTAAGCATATCTATGTAGAACCGTACTAACAATATATATTTCACCCATCTGTAACAATTCCAAAACTAAATTCTTGTGGGGAAATGTTAAAAAATTACATTTTTGTCTCAAAAGATGAACTGGAAATTCTTCCTTTGACTCACATTAAATGAAAGAGGGAAGAATCCAGAAGACCAGTAAATAAGTGTTAATCGCGTGACATGTTTTGGGAAACACATTCTTTTTTAAGAGCACTGTGTAAACAGAAACAAAAATAAATAGAAACTATGTTTGCAATCAGATTTGCAACTTTCTGTTGTTATAGCCACTAGTAAACATACTTTTTACCTTCACCATAAATGTAATTTTTATCTTCACCATATTTCTTGGTTTATTCTACCTAGTGGGGCTGACAGTTTCCTTTAGTGCCTGCCATTCATTACTCAATTATGTCACATCATATTCTGGCTAAGTAATTTATATCCCTTGCATAATCTGGCCAGAAATCTAAGAAAAGAGCTAAAATTCCATTCCTTGGGATTGGGATAGGTTAGGATTAGGGATGGGAGATATACCTTATCTGCCTGTGCATAATTTCTCTGTCTATTTTTAACAAATAGACATAGCGTGAATGTTTTATTTTAAATATAGTTGGGGTTTTTTTTTTTCCCCTTTCTTTTTTAAATTGTTTTTATATGTTTTATTTTTTTATGATGTAAGCCGCCCAGAGTCCTTCGGGAGTTGGGCGGCATATAAATTTTATAAAATAAATAAATAAATAAATAAAATAAACAAGCACCACCTGCTATTTAACAGACAAGCTAGGTCAAGGGTCTCAAACTTGCGTCATCATGGCATCATCACGTGACGTCTTGCAACTTTCCCCTCCTTTGCTAAACTGGGCATGGGCGTGGCCAGCACGTGACGCATCTGGACCGCGGGCCATGAGTTTGACACCCCTGAGCTAGGTCATGCAGTAATTGCACCAATTGAGGCAGTCCTATTGTTTATAATTATAGACATTACTGGGGAATATTGTAAGTCTTTAGAGGAAAAAGAATTACGTACTGTTAAGGCTGCATCCTGTGTAGTTCCTTAGGAGTAAGTTACAGGTAATCCTCAACTTACAAAGTTCACTTAGTGACCTTTTGAAGTTACAACAACACTGAAAAAAGTGGCTTATGAAAATTTTTCACACTTATCACCGTTGCAACATCCCCATGGTCACATGATTTACATTCGGATGCTTGACAACTGACTCACATTTATGACAGTTGCAGTGTCCCGGGGTCATGTGATTTCCTTTTGCAACCTTCTGTCAAGCAAAGTCAATGGGGAAATCAGATTCACTTAATAATAGTGTTACTAATTTAACAACTGCAGTGATTCACTTAACAAATGTGACAAGAAAAGCCATAAAATGGGGCAAAACTCATTTAACAAATTTCTCACTTAGCAACATAAATTTTGGGCTCAATTGTGGTCATAAGTTCAGAACTACCTGCATATTGAATTCTATTTCTGACTGCTTTATTTCTAAGTAGTCATGCAGTATATTAGACTGTACTGGCAGGACATTTTTTATTAGCCATACAGGTAGTTCCTGACTTACAATTGGTCACTTAATGACCATTCAAAGTAATGAGGGACCTCCAAAAAGTCCTTATGACCTGTTTTAAAATTATGATGATGCATCCTCCCTCCACTACGTGATTGCATTTTGGGAGCTTAGCAACAGCTCACCCTTATGGTTGTTTATAACATCCCGCAGTCATGTGACTGCAATTTATGACATGTTTTTCTGGTTTCCAATGTTTATTTCCGGTTTCTGGCAAAAAAAACACTCACTGGAGAAAACTGATTTGCTTAATAACTGCAGCATTTGCTTAACAACTAACATGTTCACTTAACAAACATGGTGTTCACTTAGTGACTGCAGCAAAAAATGTAAAAAAACCAAACAAATTGGGTTTGGTCATGTGATGCCTCAATTTATGTCCATAATTCCAGGCTCAATTATTATTTAAGTCGAGGTCTATCCCTACTATTGAAAAATGTTAATGGAAAGTGTGTTCTTTTCTCCCAAAGCAAGTACAGTTTGATAGTTTTTGCATTTCCTTTTTTTTGATATAACTGATTACCTACAGTAATATAATTTGATGTATTTGTATACTTATTTATTTGTTACATTTATTTGCTGCCTATCTTGCCACGTGTGTATGTTGGTATGTAGATATACTTTTTGGAATATGAAGACTTTTTATTCTAAGAAAAATATATAAAGTTAGATAATAAGAACGGGTGAGAGGGAAAATTTACCTTGTACATGAAATAATTGAGAATACTATCGTTAAAAGATATGCGATGGAGACCAATGGGATCACACCCTTAGCAAGGTTTTCAAATTCATTTTGTCTTGACAGTGAGGTAAAATAGGCTACCTGCCAGGTTAAAGGGGGAAGGGGAGAGAGAGAAGGAAGAAGGTAATCTTTCAATTATTTTACCTTAAAATGTATTTTAATTATCTATTTAAAAATAGGCTAAGATAAAAATATATTTCATTATTATCCAGTTTTTGTATGCTTTAACATATTACAAAGACAAGTTAATGGAAATTTTTATAAGTAGTCCTTGACTTACAACAACAACTGGAATGGAATTTTCATCTCGAAGTGATGAGGTTGTAAAGCATCTTGGTTGCTATTGTTAACCGAATCCTATTAGGTGGCAGAGGGCACCAAGTCAAATGGGAGAAGCTGGCAGGAAGTTGCAAGTCCCAAGTAGCTTGCAGCCAGGTAAGTGGCTGCGGCTGGGTAGGGCTGCATATGGAAAAGGCTCAGGGAAGGTGCAAGGAAGGTATGACAAAATTTGGGGAGGTTGCATTAGGGTATTGAGAGGGGCACAGGAAGGGCTGGAGAGAACACATGAAGGTGCAAGAGAGATGCGGCTAAGCTTGGGAACTGGCAACTTGAAATCTTAATTAGGGCGTCTTTCGGAAACTTCACAGGAACATTGTGCAAGAGTGAATAGAGGATGCAGTGAGGCTGGGAAGGATTAGTGGGAAGAACAGCAAGGGTCAGAGAAAGTACACAAGGGAGATGTGACAAGACTTGGGGAAGGTGTGTAGGAAATATGCGAAGATGTGAAGGAGGTGTGGCAAGTTTCCAGGAGGGTGTGCAAGGTGTACAGAAGACAAGGCAAGAGTTAGAGAAGGTGCATGAGTTTTCATGCATACAGATCCTTCTTTTATTCAGGAGTTCAAGATGGCATACATAGCACTCAGACTTATTTTTCTCTGCATCAACAATCCAGTGAGGCAGTTTAGGCTAAGAGAAAATGGCTAGCCTAAAGTTACTGGCCTATTTTCTCTTTGTCTTGTCTCTTCCCCCCTCCTTATTACTTGTGCCTACTATATGTAAGTTAAATAGTCCTCTTGATAAAGTAGCTGTGTAAAGACTGCATCTGTACCTGACAATTGGAAGAGTGCTGTTATCGTCCCTCTATAGCACGGGTGTCAAACTTGCCGCATCATGCTGCCATCACATGACGTTTCGCGATGTTTTTCCCATGTGCGGAGCTGGGATGGCCGTGGCCTGCATGTGATGCATCTGGCCCGCGGGCCGCCAGTTTGACACCCCTGCTCCATAGCATTAGGTCAGTCAAGAGATGTACAGAAGTTGGTTTTCAGCAGCTCATTGAGAAATGTATGACTGTGAGAAAGTTTAGACCAGTGGTTCCCAACGTGGGGCCCACGCCCCACAGGGGGGCAATCTGATTTTTAATGGGGGCAATTGGAACCTTGTTTAAACCAAGTTAATGGCCTTTTAGGCTTCCTCTGAGTGAGTAGGAGTTCACTTTTTGAATAGTAAGAATTATATGTCACGGGGGGGGGCATCAGAATTTTAGAGATGCTTAGGTGAGGCATGGCCAAAAAAAGGTTGGGAACCACTGGTTTAGATGAACATATATAGAATGAATGATGGAACATTCAAAAAGGGGGAAAAACCAGACCCATGAAACTACAACCTGACATCAATACCTGGAAAGATCCTGGAAAAGATAATCAAGCAACAGATCTGTGAAAACCTAGAAGCAAGCAAATTATAACCAGAAGCCCACATGAGTTTGCCAAATATATCTTATTTCATTATTTGACAAAGTGACTACATTAGTGGACCAGCGAAATGCAGTGGACATAGTATACTTGGATTTCAGTAAGGTATTTGACGAAAGGAGCTTGCTTTCAGTAAGCAAAAAGCTAGAAAAATGTGGGATAGACAGCATCACCAACAGATGGATTTGTAATTGGCTGACAAATCACACTCAACATGTACCTTACTGGAATTACATCTACATGGAGGAAAGTAAGCAATGGAGTACCCCAAGGTTCTGTTTTAGGCCCAGTACTCTTCAATATCTTCATAGATAATTTAGATGAGGGAATAGAAGGGGAATGTCAATTTGCAGGCGATACTAAGCTGGCAGGAATAGCCAGCACCCTAGATGATAGGCTCAAGATCCAGATGGCTCTTGACAGACTTGAACACTGCGCTCTATCCAACAAAATGAAATTCAAGGTAGAGAAAAATAAGGTCTTACACTTAGGGGAAAAAAACCAAAAGTACAAGTACAGATTAGGTGAAATCTAGCTCAATAGCAGTAACTGCAAGAGGGATCTTGCAGTCTTAGTAGACAGTCATTTAAATATGAGCTGGCAGTGTGCAGCAGCTGCCAAAAAAGCCAATGCAATCCTAGGATGTCCCAAAGGTGTTTTTTCAAGAGGCAACTGGACTTCCTTGATTTTCTTTGAAGATGTTTCGCTTCATCCAAGAAGCTTCTTCAGCTCTAGGATCCTAGGATGCATTAACAGAGGAACAGAATCAAGATCACGTGAAGTACTAGTACCCCTTTACAAATCCTTAGTGAGACCTCACTTGAAATTGGGTTTATCTAGTCTAGTGAAAAGGACTAGGGTCACATGACAGCAGTGTTCCAATATTTGAAGGGCTGTCACAAAGAAAAGGGAATCAATCTGTTTTCCAAAGCATCGCAAATCAAGACAAGAAACAATGGATAGAAACTAATCAAAGAAATATCCAACCTAGAACTAAGGACAAATTTTCTGATAGGGAGAACAAATAACCAGTGGAATGGCTTGCCTTGTGAAATTGTGGGTGCTCCATCACTGGAGGCTTTTAAGAAGAGACTGGACAGTCATGTCTATGAAATTGTATATGATCTCCTGCTTGAGCAGGGGGTTGGACTAGAAGACCTCCAAGGTCCCTTCCAACTGTGATATTCTATGTTTCTATGTTTCCAACACTTGTATAAATAGAATGTTGTTTGGTCACTGAATGCTGGAATTATGAAAATAAGGCATTAAATTAAATTTTAAATTAATGGAATGCTTAAGATTAAATGGAATAGTGAATATATGACATTAAGCAGAGAATATAACAAGGATGTTGCTGTTGAATATATTCAGGGGTAGGTATACTCTTATCAGGAATGCTTTGATAAAGTTTTATATATTGATCAGGTATGCAGGAGTGGAAGTCTGTCTTCTTTTGAAGGAGAAGCATTCTACATCTCTTTACAATTTGGATAAACAACATTCTCTTTACAATTGGATAAACAACATTCTCTTTACATCTCTTTACTATTTGGTAAGCAACATTACCATCGGTATGAAAAGTTGCTCTCCAAGCAACCAGCTTTAAAGAAATGGGTGCTGAGATGATTTAATTATACAGAGACACTAAATGGAATAGAACTATTAAAAAAAAAACCATGAAGAAAAAGTGACTAGGGCAAAGCAAGTGGAGTGAATGGCTGGAGAGGACAAGAAACTTTGCAAGGGACTGAGGAGATCCTCAAAAACTGAGGTGAGAAGTTTACAGAACTGTTGTATGAAAGTGATGCTGTAAGCAAGGGAGCTTTGCAAGAATACTATTTAGGAACTATTAGTGTTTTCCATAACCTGCCTATACTAAAAAAAAAAATGGACAGGTTTCGTTTGAAATGTAAGAAAGGGGGAAAATTTGAAAAAAACATTTCCTAATTGAGCCCTACCTTGAGGACTGTAAGGTTCAGGGCGCCCAGCACTAGAGGGATTCGCTCCAGAAAGGCCTCCAGCCAGAGGGTGCTGGCCTCCCGTTTCAGGGGCTCATCCTCCTGAAGGAAGTAGATGAGGCGCACCGCTTGGGCCTCCAGAAGTGGGCGCGCAGGCTCATCGCCCCGGCCCAGCATGACGCCCCCAAGGAAGAAGCCTAAGAACACCCGGTCGCGGAAAAGCGGGAAAGTTAAATTGGGCAGTAACACCTCGATGTAGGCCGGGTTGTCGTGGACAAGGCTCAGGAGCGGATTGGGGCTGAGGCAGTAGCCGTAGCTGCGCGCGCAAAGTCGGTCGAAGGAGAGCCCCGCCGCCTGGATGCCGCGCACCGCCCGGTCTAGCATCAGCAGCTCGGCGAAAGCCGCCCGCGTCAGCACAGAGTCCTCGCGTTGGGCCGTCACGGCGATTAAAGTGGCATAAGCGCCCTCGGTGGTCAGTGTTTCCGCGGAGAAGTGATGGGCGTCGTCGGTGTGGAAGTACTTCTGCACGAAACTTCGCTCGATTTTGGCGGGGCCTTCGATGGGCGTGAATTGCTCCTCCAGGTCGTTCGGTTGGCGGCTGGGTAAGAATATGAAGCCGATTGAGAGGGCGCCCGAAAGCACCAAAGGCACCAGGAGATAAGGCCACGGGTGGGTGCCCACGGAGGCACCTAAGGCGCGGACCGCGCGCGAGAGGGGCTCCTGGAGGCAGTCGGTGCGGTAGGAACGAATCGCCATTTCCATCTTGGTCTTCTCGTCACAGGGCCCGGCCGCGATCTTTTCCGCGCCTCGCCGCCTTCTCCCGCTCTCTGGCTGAGCGACCGTTATTCGCAGGATCGGAGCGCATTCCATTTGGCGCGGCTGCCCTCGCGCTCGTGAATACGCGGGGCGGGTTCCTGAGCGAGGCCCTTTGGAGAAGGAGCTGTAGCCCTCTCTGCTCCCTGCTTAGGTGGTTCTTGTACAAATACCATGTAGGTTTAAATTCCCCAGGCAAGGAAATCTTAACTTCTGCTCCTCCTTCACCCCGTTCCTCTGGAAAAATGCATACTTCAGTGTCACTGATTGTAGGACAATCACAATTAAGATTAATGTTTTGTCCTGGCTGCAGTATAAAGCAGTCCCAAAGGTGTTTCCTGCCCCCCCCCCAAGAGGCAACTGGACTTTCTGGTTTTTCTTTGAAGACATTTCACTTCTCATCCAAGAAGCTTGCTTTTTGGATGAGAAGCGAAAAGTCTTCAAAGAAAAACCAGAAAGTCCAGTTGCCTCTTGGGAAAAAAAGCACCTTTGGGACAACCATGACCTGGATGAATGAGAATCTCCGTGGACAGTATAAAGCAGTGTTTCTTAAAATGTGCCCTAAGAAGTGCAGGTGTCCCTCAAGGCCCTTTTTCAGGGGTCTGTAAAATTAAAATGATTTGCCAGTCTGTTGCAAAATAATCTAACATTAAAATACAATCAATCAATTTCAAGAAGTGGCATCAAATGCATCAATTTTAATTTTTAATGTGGTAAACATTTTAAAAAAAATTACCGTATTAAAAAAAAGAAAAGTTAAGAAATATTGGTATAAATATTATTTCTGTTGTCAAAACTACTTGTATTCAGAAAGAGTGGAGAAAAAACACTATACCTTTGCAAGGTGGCTTTTTCAAACACACAATGAGCCTTACGCATTGTGCGGGGAGGAATCCCAATCTCCAAGGTTTTAGCAGAAAAAAAGGTACAGAAGAAGGAAATGGTATTATTATATTTCATTTTTTACAGCAGGAAATGAGCATGGAATTGTATCTAGCCAAGCGTTTCTTGAAAAAAGTTTTCAGGTTTTACCTTCCCCTTTCTCTCTAGTAGTCTTTCATATTAAAAAAACCTCTCTGTCCCACACTGAAGATGTTCAATCTGTTTAGAAGCTCACTGAGATGTAGAGGGCTTTTCTGCTCAAAAGATACTCTCACTTAGTGGGAATGCTGAGTGTGAATTGAATCTGCGAGAAAGTAGTGAAAACTTGGAACCAATTACCAATGGAGGTAGTGGGTCAATTATCAATGTTGTTGTTAGTTGCGAAGTCGCGACCCCATGGACAATGTTCCTCCAGGCCTTCCTGTCCTCTACCATCCCCTGGAGTCCATTTAAGCTCATGCCGACTGCTTCAGTGACTCCATCCAGCCACCTCATTCTCTGTTGTCCTCAATTGTTCCCAGCATTAGGCTCTTCTCCAGTGAGTCCTTCTTTCTCATTAGGTGGCCAAAGTATTTGAGTTTCATCTTCAGAATCTGAAGTTTTCCTTTCCCAAAGAGAATCAAGGCAGCATTTTATTTCTATTTTCAGACAAAATCTTGGGTACCTCTTCCTTTTGAAATCTACAATTTCATGGGAATGTCACACAATTAGGAGGAAAGCTAAGGCCAACATGGTGGCTTCTGCCTGTCAGGATGGGAAACCCCTCCTATAACTTCCAAATCTGTGGGCTCTAGATTTGAAACTGCAACACTGGAAGTGGAAGTTGAGTGGGGCTTCTTTGGTCTGGATCTGTTGGTAATTCTTCTCTCCACTGGTTTTACTGTCATTTAGGGGAAACTGAGGAAAGGAAGTATCAACTGCATTTTAAAAGGGGGAGGAAAGAAACTTTATAGTTGTTCAGAATCCCCCCCCCCCCCCATTCAAGATATTGAGTGCTTAATAAAATCTTGTACTGGAGAGAGAAAATGACCTAGCTCTATGTGTCTTCTCTTCCGAAACTGGGCTAAGAAAAAACAGTACTGCATCCTGAAACTTCTCACTATTATTATTACTTGCATGTACGTACACAGAGAGAGAGAGAGAGAGAGAGAGACAGACAGACAGAGACAACACTCAACACTTCTTGCTCTAGAGACTGGGAATCATGTTTTTGAGAAATGTTTTAATCATTAGTCCATATTAAATGGGGTTGGGCAAGAAAGAGGTGATAGAGTGAATGCAGGTCCTTTCCAAAGAGCAAGGCCACACAAGCTTGCTTTAAACAGAGCCTGAAACTGGATCCCAACGTTTTACTGTTGTGATTCTGCTTACTTTAACCTCACTTTTTATGAAAAAAAGCATCTGTTTAGGGCATCAACTTTGCCTTCTTGCAACGGTTTTCCCCTCTAACCTTTTGAGACAGGGTCGACTTTCCACACACTAAAACCAGTATATTTTCATTCCAGCCTTCTTTACTAAAACTTTATAAGAATTTGATGTGAGGCAAGAGAAGGGCGTTTTCTTCCAGCGGACGGGTCTTTTTATTTCGGTCTGTGAAAACTTTAAAGCGAGCGAGAGCGAGAGTGCGATGCTTCCATCTGAGATGGCAGCCTCACTACTGGGTGGATCACAATGCGGACAAGCACGAGTGGCTGGAGGCCAGAATAGGCAGGATAGGATGGCGATCTTTTCGAGCGGCCGGGATGGAGCGATAGGAAAGGGAGAGAAAATTTGCGCTGCGTGATTTGCACGAGGAAGCGGGTGCGCCTCTCGACGGGAACAAGCGAAGAAGGGCCGCTAAGGCAACGGAGAGCGTCCCATCTCTAGAAAGGGATGGGAAGCTCCGGAAACAGCCCAGAGACGCGCCTGGGAAGAGAGGCGAAGATGCTGCCTTGTGGTCCCCATACCAATTGCGTGTGCCGCCTTTTGTTATGTGCGCTCCACACTTTGGGCATCTCCGTGGGATCTCGACCCTGTCCTTTCCACCTAGTGCCTTTGTTGCTTTCGGGCTCTCTGGCAACCGGCTTCATGTTTCTGCTCTTCCGTGTAGATAATGACTTCGAGAGGCAATTTGCGTCTAGTAGGGTCCCGGCCAAGAAGGATCTGCGCTTCCTGCAGGCGCACCGATGACGCTCATGGCTTTTCTGTGCAGAAGCTGAGCACCGAGGGCTCCTTCGTGCCTTTCATCTCGGTACAAAGACTGCAACTCGCTGCTGACTCGGGCAGCTTTCGCCGAGCTGCTGGAACTAAAAGCAAGATATAAATAAATAAAGACAAGTACTAGATTTATGTGTGATTGCCTGTGAGTATTGTACATGTAAGAGAATTATCTCCAATTTTAGCAAAGAGAAGAAGCATTGAGGTTGAACTCTGCCATTGAACAGGAGGGGAAAATATCCTTCCTTCACTGGGTTTTCATATTGTCCAATTAGTAACTTGTACTTGAATCATGTAGTTTGGTTATTTAGTACAGGTAGTCCTCGACTTACAACAGTTCACTTAGTGACTATTCTAAGTTACAAAGGCACTGAAAAAAGTGAGTTATGACCATTTTTCACACTTATGACCATTTCAGCATTCCTATGGTCACATGATTTACATTTGGATGCTTGACAACTGACTGACATTTATTACGGTCGCAGTTTTCTGGGTCATGTGAGCCTCTTTTGCAACCTTCTGACAAGCAAAGGCAACAGGGAAGCCAGATTCACTTAACAACTGGGTTACTAACTGCAGTGATTCACTTAACAACAGTGGCAGGAAAAGTCGTAAAATGGGGCAAAGCTCACTTAACAAATTTCTCACTTAGCAACATAAATTTTGGACTCAATTGTGGTCGTAAGTTGAGGACTACCTGTACAAGATTCAAATCCAAAGTATGAGCTTTTGAATATATAGGAAGCCTAAACAAATTCATAATATTCCTACTAAAAGTAGCAATCTCTTTGCCCTTGAATTTATGTTGGTGCTCTGTACACTGCTTAGGCTTAGCTGGTAGAGATTAATCTGCCAGTTCCTTCCTGCTTTGTCACTATTAAATAATAAAAGAATAATTTATTGTGGATTGAAGTAGCAACAGATTACCAGACCAAAAATAACACAGCCAGAAGCAACCAACCATATGGTTGGAAGATGTGTAACAATCTGCTTCTTTCCTTTCCTGCTTTATTCCTTTGTTCCTAATATCGGTATGCTAATAATGTCCAATAAATTTGCTGGACAAATTGTAAAAAATAATAATGAAATAGGAATGTAGTAAGGTCTCACAAATAGACAGAATCATCATCATCATCATCATTATCATCATCATCATCATCATCATCTTAGTGTTTTTCGCACAAGTGCAGGGTTTGCTTATACAAATAGGTAGAATACAGATAGTCCTCGACTTACAACAGTTCATTTAATGACTGTTCAAAGTTACAACAGCACTGAAAAAAGTGACTTATGACCATTTTTCACACTTATGCGTCTTTGTAACAGCCCCATGATCATGTGATCAAAATTCAGATGCTTGGCAACTGACTCATATTTATGATGGTTGTAGTGTCCCGGGGTCATATGATCACCTTTTGCAACCTTTTGACAAGCAAAATCAATGGGAAAGCCAGATTCACTAAATAACCGTGTTACTAACTTATCTGATTAGCTGTGGAGTAATGACCTTTATTTCCCTGCTGCGGAATGGATAACTTTCACTATTGTAGCTGTAACTAAGAGCGTACATAGTTTCATGGCCTGGAATGTGCATCTTGACTCGGTACCTATGATCCTGCTGGTTACTTGCATAGGATTTTCAATAGACTTGTCTGCTCATATTTCTTATAACTTTATTCTTGGTGACAAATGCAAAGTCAATGACAAGGCAGTGGACAGATTAACAGATTAACAGAGTTGGAAGGGACCTTGTAGGTCATCTAGTCCAACCCCCTGCTCAAGCAGGAGACCCTACACCATTTCTGACAAATGGCAGTCCAATCTCCCCTTGAAAGTCTCGAGTGATGAAGCTCCCACAACTTCCGAAGGCAAGCTGTTCCACTGGTTTGATTGTTCTCACTGTCAGAAAGTTTCTCCTTATTTCTAGGTTGAATCTCTCCTTGATCAGTTTCCATCCATTATTCCTTGTCTGTCCTTCAGGTGCTTTGGAGAATAGCTTGACCCCCTCCTCTCTGTGGCAGCCCCTCAAATATTGGAACACTGCTATCATTGCATCTCCTGGGTTACTCTTTTTTCAGAGCACAATTTTTACAATTATAGGCATAATTGTGCACACAATTGGCTCTTGCAGTGGGGAAAAGCAGAAGAGGGCAACAATCAAACTTTGCCTCCATGATTTAATTTCAATGTGCTAGTGTTTAGTTTTAGAAATGTTAAATCAATTCATTAAAATTAATATTTTTAGAAATTAAAAAAAAAAAGTTTTGGAGAAAACCCGAGAAACTCAGAATATAAAATTCTATGACAAGCCCCAAATGGAATTTAAGGTTTCTTAATATTTAGAATTTGGACAAAACTGATTATTATTGTTATGTAAATGTATCTACTAAGTCCCTCTCTGAAGTTAAGAGAATCCTGGTCTGGATGGATGTGCTGGATTACAGACCTTCTCAACTTCTCAGCTGTTCTTGGCGTAAATTATAGTCCAAGATATCTAAAGAGAGTAACACTTAGGAAAGTGTAATCAAAAGAAATGAACTGATGATTTTCGTAGCAGTGGGAAGGGCTGTTCCAAATATCAGGTTAGTGGCTGTGAGTATTCAATCAAAGCCACTTCCTTTTTAAACTCCCTTTTTACGATCCTGAAATCCTTTAATTCGGGGTAGAGTCAGGGCGACTGAATGGAGCTGAGCATTTACTGGCTGGATGCCCTTCCTCACATCACACAGAGTTCGCAGCAGATATTTTTTCTTTGCACCCTAAGAAAGAAACATTTGCTGCTGCCTAGGATTGAACTCTCAATCTTCCCAGGGGGAGGTGAGCGTCTTCACTACTAGGTCACCATGCCACTCATGTGCTTTGCATGCACAATGGTCACAAAAAGAGACGAGGATTCCATCTTATGTTTATGGCCACATGTTGACTTTTTTTGACCCACCAGCAACAGATATGCAATATAATATGAAAAGTCTGATCCATAATAGAGATGGGTTAAGGGCAATACAGCCAGAGATCTTGGGCCTGGTAAATTAATGAAAGAAGTTCCAAATGATGATGGCTAAAGAGTTATTCTTTCATTAGCTCTTCAGATGCAAATTTCTCAAAAGATTCCTGCAAAAAATGAAATGGTATTTGTAGAGCTGAGTAATAAATGTGTCCTAAGGCTGTCCTTCAGGAGCCTCTAAATAAGAAGAGAGAATAATCAACCATTCTTTAATATCTGTAAGAAGCGTTCTTAAGAATGTCTCTCAAATCATGTTAACCTTAGAAAGGCTATGCAAAAACGAGTGCCATATTCAGATCCTGGGATGTTTACCTCACTAAATCAAATTTACTGGGGCCTGTTGTGATCCATGCGGTAATGCGCATTCTAATTTTTGGACACCTCAATTAATGACAAGCAGAGTAATAAGGGATTAAGCTCCTCTTTTTGGAGTTTGTAAACCTGTCATTTCATTGCATGCTTACAGCCTCAAAGCTTGTATTTATGAGCATCACATTGTCCATAATTGCTTGATCATTACTGAATAGAGCAGAGGTCTTTAAACTTGGCAACTTTAAGACTTGTGGACCAACTCCCAGAATTCTCCAGCCAGCATAGCTGGCTGGAGAATTCTGGGAGTTGAGGTCCACAAGTCTTAAAGTTGCCAAGTTTGGGGACCCCTGGGATAGAGGGTGCTCATGTTCTTTGATTTTCTCTCTCTAATAGCTAAGGAAATGTAGCATGCACCATGGCACATCCCATAATGATGTGCACCATTCCTCACAAAATGATTGAAAAAAGGCTCATTACAACACTTATTCCAACATGATAAACAGGAGAAAAGAAAAGCAGAGCGAATTTGCTAACTCTGCTGAATAACCAAATATCTTGGGCTCTTTCCTTTCTTTTACCCAGCAAACTATCTCTGAACCATTTTTTTTTACCTCAGATTGGGTCACATTAAAAAGGATTATTTAAAGAATTAGTGTCAGAACAATTTCTAAGCCACTTTGAAAACTGTTTTTTCACTGACGAAAGTGTGGTATAGTATTTAAAATGTAAAGCTGGGACTGGAGTTGCAGGTTCAAACCCCTCAACCATCAAGATTCACTGAGTGACTTTGAACTATTCATTCTCTCTTAGCCCAATTTTACAATATTTGTAGCTTGCCACAATCCTAAAGTTCACTAATGGGATACAACAAAATCCACAAAATACTGTTAAAGAAGAATGTTTGTAGCCCAAGGTTGAAATGAGTGGTCCTTGGTACTCTCTGAGCCTGGTTGTTTTCTTGCAGATGTTTCATTACCCAAACTAGGTAACATCATCAGTGCTAATAAGGAGTGGGGTTTGCTAACTATTTATATTCTAGTGTCTTGCCCTGTCAGTGTTGGTGGGGGAGGTCTTGGAGGTTCTGTGGTTGAGCTATTTACTATTAGCTCGTTTGACAGTTTCTTGATTGAGATATTGTTTATTTGTTTATTGTTTAAACACCGTCCCATCAGCAATCAGTATCCAAATGAGCATAGATCAGTGATGGCGAACATATGGCACGCGTGCCAGAGGTGGCACGTGGAGCCATATCAGAGGGCACGCGAGGCATTGCCCTATGTCAGCTCCAGCGCGCATACGCGCGCTGGCCAACTGATTTTCGGCCTTGGGGAAGGCCGTTTTGCCCTCCGGAGGCTTCAGGGAAGCTTCCTGAAGCCCCAGAGTGCAAAAAACGGCCCAACGGGCAAACCGGAAGTTCAGAAAAACGCACTTCCGGTTTGCCGTTGGGCTGTTTTTCGCACTCTCGGGCTTCAGGAAGCTTCCTGAAGCCCCGGAGTGCGAAAAACGGCCCACCGGGCAAACCGGAAGTTCAGAAAAACGCACTTCCGGTTTGCCGTTGGGCCGTTTTTTGTACTCCGGAGGCTTCAGGGAAGCTTCCTGAAGCCCCGGAGTGCGAAAAACAGCCCAAACGGCAAACCGGAAGTGCATTTTTCCAAACTTCCGGTTTGCCCATTGGGCCGTTTTTCACCATCCCAGGCTGTGCGCAGGCGGGGGGGAGGGAATGGGCGTGGGCACGTGCGCGCGTGCTAACACGCGCACCCACACCCTTTTGGCACACGAACCAAAAAAGGTTTGCCATCACTGGCATAGATCAACACCAAGATTAACATAGGACCAATGATCAAGAAGTAAATAATACCCCAATCAAGGAACTGCCAAACAAGCTAACAGTTAACAGCCCAACCAAAGAGCCTCTAAGACCACTCCCAACCCTATTGACAGGATATAAATTGAAAGCAAACCCCACTCCCTACTAGCACTGATGATGTTACCTAGTTTGGGTAATGAAATGTCCAAGAAAACCAAGCTCAGAGAGCACAAAGGACCCCTCAGTCCACAAAATGTTAAAACAGAAATACTACAAATTTTAAAAAAATACAAAACAAGCTTGCTATATCAAAACAAAACAAACAACCTTGCTATATCAAAGGCTCTGTCCTAAGACCCCCTTGAATAGTCCCACTTTAATATTAATTTATCCTGGTTTGAAAACAGACTATATAAATATCTGTGGGTGATATAAACCTAACAAAATAAATAAACGTGGGTAAAATGTTTTAAAATAAGTATCTCTAGGTCCATATTTCAAATGCCTTTTATTTTCAAACATCTTGAATTGTTGTTTGTATTAAAAATTCCCCTCCCATGCTTAGAAATGATATTCTACTCTAATTAAATTATTTGTTCTTGGACTAAGGTGGAATGGAACGTGTTTTGGCCTCATCTGTTTGGATAGTGTTTTGGCAACTTGGCAACTTTCAGAGATTAGAATTTTTGGAGTCAGCATGAGGAATTCTGGGAGTTGAAGTCCACATATCTTAAAATTGCTATGGTTGAAAAACATTGCTGGAGAAAAAGAGCAGAGAAATACTACATACATTGTTTGGGAATACTGTACACAATTCACGTCTCTTTTTCTTCACCACTGCAGTTGTGTATCATTCAAAAGCTGAGGAATAAATAAACTATTTTTATTCATTTACAGTTAAGCACCCCCAATTTCAATGAAAAAAGGAATTTGGTAATTTTCTTAACTATCTCCCACTGTTGTGTGCTATTACTCTTCTCTATAGATTCAAACATTATTCCAACTCAACAAATTCTAATTGAGTGTTCTGGTTTGTCTGGAATCCTTTATAGTTCCATGAGAACACACAGAGGATGAGCACAGAAGATACTCTGTGGAGCAATACCTGTATTTTGAGCTGTTGTCACATTGTTAGTCCTCCAAATCTGTGAATTTACTTATACAGACCACCAGGAGGCAGAACATGACCGGTTTCATCCTGGTGGTCTATGTAGCTAAAAATACTGCACAGAATAATATACACTATATAAAGATAAAGAAATCTTCCCCCATCTCTTTCAAGGGTCAAGGAATAGAACTTGGAAGTCATGGAAAGTCTCATACATGGGGCACAACATAAAGTAACATCCATCTCACTGCCTCTCTCTCTGAGAACTTAAGAGGGATTAGACTGTATATACCATTCTAATAAATAGAAGCACCTGTGAATGGCTGAAATATGTTTTTTAAATGATAACAGATACATACAAAAGCTAGGGTTTCTTGGTGTGAATGTATCAGGGATTGCTGCTCATATACTTTGCTGTAGGAAATATTGCTGTAAACTAGAGAAAACTTAGCCAATGTGACTGGCAACAACAACAACAACAACAGATTTAAGACTGCAATGTTAAACAAGTTCATTATTTTAAAAAAAAATTTAAACTCTGTATGTATTGTAATTTTTCCCCACAATATATCCATCTCATCTGACTCATTTCTTTAAGTATATTTAAGATTTGTCTGCATCTATTTTAGGCCACATGTTTGCAAACTTTAAGCTGTGCTATGTAGTTAAGCATTAATTAAAAAATAAATAAATCCCCAGCACTCCTGATCTACAAAATGGCAGCTGTGGCACTTTTATTGTTGGTGAATACACCTCAACATTTCCACTATGGATACTCCTGATTATTATTTTAAAAAATAATAATTATCAGGGTCATTTTTAAAAATAAATAAATAATGTTTTAAAACCGTCACTATAAATGAATAGTTTTAAGTTAAAGAATATCTGTATAAATATACACATACATATATGTGGATGTGCATGCTCAATTTTTTTTGTCTACTTGCTTTGATTTTTGACATTAGATTATTTTTTCCATTTTTTGTAGCATAGCTTTTTATTTTTCAAAAAGAAAAAGAAAAATGATGGATAGCACTATAGATATTTAACACCGTATTACATTTATTTGTCAATTTCTAATTTTTAATTAGCACAGTCTCTAAGTGGCCATTTAAAAGTACAGTTAAATATGCTAAAATTTGGACTACAAAAATAAAAATTAAATAATAAAATACCTAAGATGATCTCTGTGTTTGGAAACTATGCTTTTATTTTAAATAAATATGTAGATAAATTCTTTCCTCTGAAATCTCACTTAGTAAAGTTTGCTTGTTGTAACATTTTATAGTGTACATCGTTTCTTGAAAGCATCACTCAAATATTTTATCTCAGCTATAAAAGTTATGGAAATATTTCATGACATTAGAAAAGATGCATTTTCTTCCTGGAACTCTGATTGGAGTTAATGGAAATTGCATGTGCGAGTATGTATTTAGCAGTATCTACCACACTTGTTTAAATTTCAGGCTAGGAATTCAAATCAGAGAAGATTAGCTAAGGAAAATATCCAGAATGTGCATGAAAAATAAGTCAGTCATGTTCGGAATTATGGCCAGATTCTGATATGGTAATTATATATGACAATGGTTAACCTCTTGGATGAGATACATGAAGGGAAAAAGATAAACTACCTCAAAATTATATGACTCTTCCTTTGAATGAATTATTGTTGAAGGCCAAGCCAATTAAGAGACTCTCCATATCGGATCCAATCCAGTTCAGGATTCTGATGGGAGATAGCAGAGATGAGAATGGAGGCTTTAACTCTTTGCTTTCCATTGCAATTCTGATCAGCAAATTTCAAGGGTTGCTCTTATTGCGGGAAATAAAGACTCCACTCACTGATACAAGTAGGAACATCTTCAATATAAATGGTTGTGGGCCCTTCAGTCAGGACTTGATAGAGGTAGCATACACAAATGTTCAAAGGCTCAACATTCTCTGTTAAGCATAATGTCCCTCAGCCCTTCTTTATTTTTCATTATTCTTGGAATAAAGGGAAATAGCGATTAAGCCTTAAGGGGCTGGGAGTGAGAAGAAGGAAATGTTGAGAGACTGGTGGGATGGGAGAACGGACATTGTAAAGAAATCCTTGTGCTTTGATTGAATGCCAGGGGAATGCGGCTATCCTAAAAACAGTCCTGCGTATCCAGTTTAGAACGATTTTGGGGAAGGAATTAGGCAAGCCAGACCACATGAAAGATGATGTTATACAATATTTTGTACTTCACACAGGTCATGTATTGTGATTTTTTGTTGTTGTTGTTCAGGACTGTGTTGTGTAAAGTTTGTAAACCATATTTTCTGACTTCTCGGCTTTGTGAATACAGCTATTGTATTCTTTTTAACAGCTCATTAATCAAACTACATTTTAGCATAATGTCTGAACCTAGTTCAAAAGGTAAATGTTTTTATCTTTAAACTATAAATTTACTTAGTTGGAATCCCTCTCCCCCCACTTCCCACAATTATTGTTTGACCCTCCTTGTTCCTCCCTCTCATACACATATTACAATAGTGTCTAAATCCTAGTTGAAGACGCACAAGAAAACAATAGGCAGTAGTAGTATTATCTGTAGGTGTAATTAAAAAAAAAAAGGTAAGGGTTTCCCTTGCTCAGTCATGTCCGACTCTAGGGGGTGGGTGCTCATTTCCATTTCCTAGCCGAGGGAATCAGCGTTGCCCTAAGACGCTTCCGTAGCCAGCATGACTATACGCTGAGGTGCATCTGTAGCATTGTTACCTTCCCACCGCAGGGGTACCTATTTATCTACTCACATTTGCATGCTTTCGAACTGCTGGGTGGGTGAAAAGCTGGGCCAAGAATGGGAGCTCACCCTGGGACCCTGATTTATTTTCCATCACCGCATTTAGAAAGGTTCTATGTAGGCAATTTCTTAAGTACATCCTACAATGATTACTTCATGCTCTTCTTGTGTAAGAAACTTGTGTAAGAAACTCTAAAACTATATTGTGTAAGGAATTGTGTAAAGGAATTGTGTAAAGGAATTGTGTAAGGAACTCTAAAACTATACTGCAGGGCGATACCATTTCTTGTATATTGGGCAGGCAGATATTACGTTGCATATCAATCCAGCTGTTTTGATATCATATGGTATTATAAAATAAAAGGTACAGTATTAGCTCTTCTCAGAAGAATTATAGGTTTTTCAAGTAATCCAGCTTTATTATTGCCATCTAAAAGCTATAAAAAGGCCCTTCCCTGTTTTTTTAGAACATTATAGTAACTTGAGTAAATCTTGTCTTCTGTCTGAAAGAACATGGAGAACCAATGGAAGATGTGATGGTGGCAATGGTTGTTTGGGGAAAGAACATTCTAGCTATCCCTTTGCGTCATGACTTCATATTACTTATCCGTTACAAGATAGTATTGATGACATAGCTGTCCCTCATTCCCACCAAAACAACTCATAGACCAACTGTGGGACTAGACATCTGTTGAACATGAAAACCTGCTCATACATAAAATTGAGAAGTCAAATCCTGAGAGTGAAATGGCCACAGTAGTGGCCGGGTATGCCCAAAAAGGGAGTGGGGTGGTATTCCCACACACCTCCCAAAATTCCCAGATCACCAGACCTTGTTTCCAAGGTAACCAGTGGACAAAGCCTTATACAATTTAAACACCTTGACTATGTCAGAAAAGAATCAGATTAAGGAGAAAAATAACCCAGTGAGCAACTTTGTGTATGATTATAAACAATGATAGGATTCTAGGAATATCATAATATCCATGGATGACTTTTCTGGACTTGCAAGGCATATGGAAGTACATCTAATGCAATGTAGGAGGTCCACAGATGTGGTCAAAAAAAGACAATGTCAGCCGTAATGGTGCAATCAAAGCAGATTAAAAATGGGTAGAGTTTTGACTGAACTGTTGCAGTCACCTGACTTATATTCTCTTAACTATATCCTGTGGATATCACCCCTGCAATGGGGACCATTTCAAGACATTATGAGTCTATTTTAGCTCCGAGAATTCTTGATTTGAAAAATGTTTCCATCTGTCTGAATGTCTTTTTTGATAGAAGCCAGTAGGGGGCAGTGAAGAATCATTAGACATATCTATATTGCTCCTGTGTTTTATCAGACTGACAGTAAAACTTTGTACTGACTGCAAGAAGAGTTTGCTGTGAAGTTCTTTGCCTAATCTCTCTAAAGCTATCATTTTTCCAATGGAAACATGTACGACGCATCCTTTCCCTGCAAACAATCACATCAGCAATTACCTTAATGGAAAATCAGATGGCTACTTACAGCCTTTGTCTGCTGAATCCATAGTGGAAACTGTCCAGGAAAAATATATTGGCTGCTGTTTTTGCATCAACTTGTAGCATTAATAGATTTTGGCTGCTTTTTTTGTACCAAGTTGTAACATTAATAGATTTAACTCTCTCTGGAGAAGCCTAATTCTAGACTTGATTCAGCAAAAGATTGTGTTACTCTTACAAATTAAAAAAAAAACTTGGTTGGAAAGAGTTGAGATGCTAATAAAGCATATTAAGACCTCAAATATTTATATGTCTGGTATGAAAGGTTTGACTAAATTGGCAATTTACTCATAGTGTGTGGGATGTAAGAATAACTTATTTAGATGCAAAATTTATCTCACTTCCTCAACAGGTGCATAAAAGTTCAAGCGCAAAGAAAGAAAAGAAAATCAAAGATGACATTTATTTTTTCACGGGACAAAGAGGCTATTAAGAACTAAGTATAAGATGTTGTTTCAAGACTGTCAAGACACGAATGTTTGCAGCTGGAACAGGATGTTCCAGATGCAAAAATATTCATTTATAAATTTGCCTCATGTGTTCAATGGAAAACCTTAATTATAAATATGAAAATGGGGCAAAAGAAATGCATAGACACGCACACAAACACACACACCTTCTTGGAAAAAATAATAAAAAAGGAACTTTAAAAAAATAATTAATTCCTCCTTTCCTTGCCCTTACATAAAATAGTAATCCGCTTACTCTTATTTCTCTGTCCTAATAGTTACATGATTTGTTTAGTGCTTCTTCATATCTATGGGGTACAGCCACTTTAAATTACTAATCTTTAAATTAGTAGATCAGGACACTATTTCTGGGAATGGTTTGGAATCTTGCAAATTTCTAATCCCCCCCCCCAAATTTAAAACTAGATTAGAAATGTCCAGGAGCAGTTCTTAAATCATGACAGAGTTGGGTGGTCAAATTGCTGTTCTTAGAAGTCACACTTTTCCATTAAGAATATTTTTTTTTAAAAGAGGGAAGATAACTACCGTTATGTGTACAAAATGCCCCTGCCCAGTCCCCCCCCCGCAGCGCCAAACTTAAGCAAAAGTTTGGTTATCATTTGTTGCATTAAGAAACTGTTAAAAATGAAACATTCAGATAGGTTTTGCTTTGGTTTTCAGAAGGACTATTTTAGTGTTTGGTCACTGATATAGGGGGAAACTATCACCTGTCTTCTAAATTATCTGGAACACTCCCTTAAATTTTGAGCATCAAGGAATAATTAAAGAAGACCTATAAAAGACATCTAGATATCAAACTGCAACCTCCATTTGTGCACATTTGGTATCTTTGCCTCCAAAAGGATGAGGAATCTGGATTAGTTGTTTCATATTCATTGTCATTTTTAGGTTCTATAAACCTAAAGCCCTTTAAACCTAAAGCCCATTACCTTTAAAGCCCTACATGGCTCAGGGCCAGGTTATCTTCGAGACCGCCTTCTACCTCATAGTTCCCAGCGACCGGTAAGATCCCACAGAGTTGGTCTCCTCCAGGTCCCGTCAGCTAAGCAGTGTCGGCTGGCGGGCCCGCGGGGGAGGGCCTTCTCTGTGGCTGCCCCGACTCTCTGGAACCAGCTACCCCCTGAGATCCGGACTGCCCCCACCCTATTGGCCTTCCGGAAAGCATTGAAGACCTGGCTTTTCCGGCAAGCTTGGGGCCGTTGATCTCGCAATTTGCGAGGTCCGGCCTTGAATGATATGTATGTATGTGATTTTTAACTGTTTTTCTTAATATTTTATGATGTTTTTAACTGTATTTTCTATACCTTGTTGTAAGCCGCCCAGAGTCCTTTGGGAGTTGGGCGGCATAGAAATACAATCAATCAATCAATCAATCAATCAATCAATAAATAAATAAATAAATAAATAAAGTTATTCCAAGAAGTTGCCATCCTCCTTATGGAATGTAAATTTATTAATAGAACACATTGTGTACAACTCCATGCAACTGCACAATTAAAGACTCATTTAGAAGCACCACTGGCATTAGGTTGACTCTTTAATGTTGATTTCCAAGTCAAGAGAACGATGCACCATTCTGTGAATTACTCAGTGCCTGTTGCCTATAGTTTCTTCCTTTGAAAGAGAGAATTCACAAACCTTAACATTCCTCGTTTGGTTAAAATGGTAATGGTAGCAGAGAGGGAATCATCCAAATATCCTAGGGAACCTTTTGCAACCTGGTGCTCTTCAAAGGAGACTGGACTTCCAAATTCTGGCCAGCACAGTAGGCAGACAAGTCTCCAAAGAGTCTTTCTTCATTTGGAAAAAGAATGTAATCCTGCCAGAAGGAGGTGCATACTCTCCCTTCCTCACCTTCAGGACACTTTTCTGTGGAGAAATAAAAATGCAAACGATTTGCAAATGTGGGGTCAGGGGAACACAGATGGTGCAGCATGAGTTGCTAGGTCTGCAGATTTTCGGCTCGTTTTTTTTGTCTATCTACAAGAATGATAGCCAAAAATTCTGGCCTAAATGGAGAACAGAAACTTCTAATGTCTCATAGTAGTGCAATAAAAGAAGACATTATTGACAGACTCATTTTACCTAATAATGACAGTGTGTTTCATTTTAGTCATTTAAAAGGCATCGTTATTTCTGCAAAGGAAAGGGAGGAAGTCTTCTAAGATTTTATAAAGTAAACACATGCTGACATTAATTATTGTAATATTTATCTGCAAAACAGATGGTAATGTTTTCCAAAAACTAGTGAGCAGCGATTAGAATGAATTTATGGAAGTGGTACAACATCTCCAGTGTCTCATCTAGGTGTAACCTTGGATTCTGGTCCATGCAAAGTGCTGCTTTTTCAGCAAAGTTCTACCAGACAGATGGAAAACATTATTAACTACTGTTTTCATTTCTTGTCAGAAATGTTTTGTCTAATCATCACATAATTACACATCCATATTGTAGTAAATCACACTGTATAAACATTTCAGACAGAGTGGAACTATTAAGGTGAAATACAAAATATTCCAGATTTTAAAACAAAACAAATATGAAATGGACCATGCCGAGTAAGAAAATGTTAAAATCAGGGTCAGAGAAAAATGAAACTTCACAATTTTGGCACCAAATTTTCAGAAAATGACATTCTGTTCATTGTGACAATCAGGTCGTGGGTGCACTGAAATGCTTTTTCATAAAAGTGAGAGAACTGCTTCGATCAGCCCTCTCTTAGCACAGATTTCTCAGCTGATCTTCAGGATAATTTCTGAAATACAGCTCATCAGGGTGGGAGCATTCTCATGCTAATTATTTATCTAGAAATAGCAACTTCTTCAATTCCAAGCATTTGAAGCTTCTATTCTTCCTGCAATTTGTATTTATTTTCTCTGCTATTGCGAAGAACTATTTGAATTTGAACATGGACTCTTAGGTACTTACACTGTATAGGCACTCCAAAAATGGACTACTGAACAATACACATAGTCCTTGACATACCACCACAATTGAGCCCAAAATTTAAGTTGTTAAGTGAGACATTTGTTAAGTGAGGTTTTTCCCCATTTCGACCTTTCTTGCCACAGTGGTTAAGTGAATCAGTTGTTAAGTTAGTAACATGGTTGTTAAATGAATCTGGCTTCCCCCTTTGCTTTGTCAGAAGGTTACAAAAGGTGATCACATGATTCCAGGACACTGCAAGTGTCTTAAATATGAGTCAATTGCCAAATGTCTGAATTTGGATCACAGGACCATGGGGATGCTGCAGTGGTTGTTAAGTGTGAAAAATGGTCACAAGTCACTTCTTTCAGTACATTGTGTATGTAGCGCTTGTCACATACAGGTAGTCCTCGAGTTACAACAGTTCATTTAGTGACCATTTGAAGTTACTTTGATTGGTCACTAAATGAACTGTTGTAACTCGAGGACTACCTGTATATGACAAGTGCTACATACACAGTTTACTCATTAAAGACACACACACACACACCAGAGAAAATGGCTTTCAAGGATAGGAGGAAGAGCTGCTATCAAGGCATAGTCAGATAAAAGAGATGGCCTGAATGCAGGCCAAGAAGGTAAGGTAATTTACTCAAGACATTTTGAGTAAATGTTTTATAAAGCTCCATGGCTCTATTAATAAATTGGAAATTAGAGGAATGCTTTGCCTTGGACTCTGATTTAGTTTTAGATGCTATTTGGAACCCTGACACCCTAATTCACCGGAAATACAGTAAAACGAAAGGAGGGGGAAACACATTTGTTACCAGTTTTACAAAAAACAGAAAGTAATACTGAGCTGCATGGCATTGGTTCCTTAATCTGGTCTACCTTGAAGGAGTGACAGTAAGGTGGACCTCATGTTATCACTTGGTGTGCCTTTTGTCCTTGCATTCAGGTTTGCCTCCAGCTCGTTCCTTTCAGTTTTTGTCAGTTGGTTCTGGCTGATGTCTGAATCTCTATCAGGATTAGTTCCATGGCTCCTAGTTTTGGAATCATCTTAATTGCCCTTGGCTCACTAATCTCATCTCCATACCAAATAATTTTTCCCATATTATTTACTGTTCAAATCAGATGCATATTCAGTAAGTGACTAAAGCAGTGTTACTTCACAAGCTCTTCCTCTTTTGTATGTCTAACATGACACATGCACAACAGGACCCGAGTTTGTACTGTGCAAATGCAGAGGAGGAGCTGAAAAGTGGATGGTGGGTGGGAGAGGAGAACAGAAAGATCTATGGATACTCTTAAGGGACATTAGTACACAGTATCTCCCCCTCAGAGTGGGTCACTGTTGGTCAGACTCAAGTAATGCCAATGTGATCTAGGGTCCACAGAAGGGCACAGCTGGCATTTTGTCTTTTGTTGGCAAATTCTAATAGGGAAAAATTAGGATCAATATGGCTGGTAATACCAAACACACACAGAAGATGTCAATACTGAGTTACTGCATTAGGAGAAACGGGCATTTATTACACATTCATTCATTTATAAGGATTTATAAACTGGTCAACTACTTCCCAGGTATGACAAGATTTGACTTTAGCAGATTAGGCTGCACAGCCACGTGGGCACCAGGAAAAAGGAAAGAAAAAAAAAGAGAAATTTAGAACAAAAAAAGAATGGATTGTGTAATAGTTTGTCCCACGTTTGAACATCATACCACATTTGTCCAAGAATATAATGCAGCTTCAAAAAGGAAGGCTGCAATTGAGCAATCTTAACACATACAGGCATTTCAAATGTTGGAAAGATGCAAAAAAAAAAAAAAATGATAACACGTTTCTCCATAACTGGGAGAGGGGCAGCTGGGAGTTGATTCCTGTCCTTCCTTCTTTTCCACACAACTATTATATAGCTC
>QLTV01001318.1:3092461-3106090 GCA_003457575.1 Thermophis baileyi | reverse complement strand
CTCACAAGACGGGGGATTCCTGACATAGAGTTTATGGCTTATAAAACAGTTCCATGTGTGCAGCTATATCTGGATGAGACAAAGTGAGGGCATCCCTGAATGTGTGAATGCCCATGAGAAACATCCATGCCTTTTCCAATCTTTCTTTCTTTCTTTCTTTCTTTCTTTCTTTCTTTCTTTCTTTCTTTCTTTTTCTTTCTTTTTCTTTCTCTTTCTCTCTTCTCGGCGGCGGGAGAAGGAAGAAAGTGCTCTGGCCGGCGCTCGGCTTACTTTCCTGGTGAGGCTCGGAGACCACCCGGCACGGCCATCTGCCGGCTCTCCAGGCAGCGCCATTTTTTCCCTGCCCTGCAGGTTGATTAAACAGCGGGTGCAACCTGTGTCGATTATTGCCTTTAGCTCCTCGTGGGCCCTGGTCTTTGGCGCTATTATCTTTGCCTTTACAGCAAAGGCACGGATTGGTTCACTCACCATTGGGTTGCCCTCGTCGTCGCTGTCATAGGTCTCTGGCATCCCTTCACTTTCAGCTGGGGAGGAGTAGACCTCTGCAACTTGTCAGACGGACTTTCCTCCTTCCCTTCTCCTGTTTGGACTCCTCCTCTGTGTCACGGGGTCAGGAGTCTTCGGCCTGGAGCCACCTACAGGTTGCTCCGGTTGTTCTGTCGGCCCCTCAGCTAGCTCGGTAGGGGGAGGGACCACCTGCCGGGTTGGCATTCCAGAGGCTGCTGCTTGGCTCGCGGCGATGCGGCCATCTGTTGGGGAAGAGCGGCAGGTAAGGGGGAAGAGGCCCCCTCTGCTCCTTGGGGTCCGCTTCTCTTGAGCACTGCAGGCCGGGGCTTCCGCTGCCTCTACTGCCTTGTCTCAGGGGCGGGGCGGGGCGGGGCGGGAGCTTCTCCCAGCCACAGGGGAAAGCACCAGCCAAGCCGACGCCTTGGCTGCGGGCTCTCGTGGACTGTGGGGGGAGCGATCTGCAAGCAGGGAGGCTGGGACAGCTCCGATGGCTGCGGCGACTGAGGGACGAAGGCCCACGGTGAGCCGAGCCAGCCACAGACAGCGTCGCAGCTCCCTCCAGGTTGCATCAGGCCCGGTGGCTGCGGCGGCTGGGGGGCAGAGGCCCTGGGTGAGCCGAACCAGCCATAGCCGGCGTCGCAGCTCCCTCGAGGTTGCATCGGGCCCAGTGGCTGCGGCGGCCAGGGGGCAGAGGCCCTGGGTGAGCCGAGCCAACCGCAGCCGGCATCGCAGCTCCCTCCAGGTTGCATTGGGCCCGGTGGCTGCGGCGGCTGAGGGACGGAGACCCACGGTGTGCTGAGCTAGCCACAGCCAGCGTCGTAGTCGCTCCAGGCTGTATCGGGCCCGGTGGCTACGGCGGCTGAGGGACGATGGCCCACGGTGAGTCAAACCTGCCGCAGTCCACGTCGTAATCCTTGCTGGGCGACATCGGTTCCGCCGGCTGGGGCCGAGGGCAGTGGGGGCTCGTTCCACAGGGGCCCCACGGGAGGTTTCCTAGGTTTCGATCATGGGCCGGCCTCAGGGGTTCGTGCAACTTCAACTCACCCAGAGCTGGTAGGCACCATTCTTCTCGGGCGGCGATGGCCATCGGTCCCCTCAGCGACTCCTCTGGTAGGCCTTTCCCGGTGGAGCCCCGATCGCTGGGCGCCGGCTGCGCGCATCACAGCCAGGCGCCCTCCGCCGCTGATCCGGCCCGCCGCCAGGCATCCACAGGGGCCCGCCGTTCATTCAGGCAGCTTCCACCACCATCGCCCGGTTCTCTCCCTGAGTCTTCCTACTCCCTGGGCTCAGGACCCCGGAATGTAGCTCCGGTTGGAGCGAAGTGTTTTTTGCAGTACTGGCTTAATGTCAGGCTCCAAGTAATGCATCCATCACAAATCGAACTCCGAGGCATTGCTTTTCCTCAAAGGAAAAATTTATTTAGATACACCATCTTGGCGCTACTGGTGAAAAGCCAGTTCTAAAGTTCCCGGGCTTTTCACTCCAATATAAGTTTCAGTTTCTCAAGTTTCCAAAGCAACTATCACATTGTCCAACCAAGATGGGAGCTGGTTGCTCGGCGACATCTCTCCTCCTCTTTCTCCGGTCAGCCAGGCGTTGGAATATGGTTGACTCACCAGCTAGGAATGATGTTTTGACTGAAGGCTCCATCCCCCCTCCATCTCCAAGCTGTGTCAAACTGAATCCATGCCAGAATGCCCAAGGATACAAACAATCCCACACCCCAGTCAAATTCAGGCTTGACACTGGCACTGGCCCAGAGGGCTCTGTCTCAGGACAGGTGCAGGAGATCCACGAATGGATTAGGCCAGGGAGTAACGGCAGAAAGAGCTACCCATAAAGGTGGGGGTAGGAAAAGATTTGTGTTTGTGGAAGGTTTGGCATCGGAACGCTACAAGTTCGGAAAAGATTGGGAGTCAAATATTAAGGGGAGAGGGGTTTTGGAGATTGCAAGGCATCCATCCCCATTCCCCCCCCTCTGTTTTATATGTAGTAATGTTCTGTTACCTTACACCATAATGCCTCTGGTAAAAGTGATTAACACACACCCCTGACCATCCACAGTAAGTAATACACATTTACAAAAAGATTATTTACTTGAATGCAGGCCTATATTTTGCATGAGACAAATGGTGTATAAAGGGCTGTTTTGCCCCTATAATTGTACTGGTTTTATGTTCTCAGTGATTTTTGCAGAGTTCATAAAATGAATGGGCCTCACTTTGTTAGATACTTTTTAATGAATGAATTAAATCAGCTACAGAGTTGGTTATTTTATACCTGAGCCATAAGTTCATTCATCAAGCAGCTTCTTTACAAAATTACAAAAAAAAAAAGAAGCAGCAGCAGCAGCAGAAGTTAGAAACAGCATGAATCCCGCAAACCATAGATTGTATCTCATGTTACTTGCCTTCCTCATGCTCCCTCTGTGTTGCGTGCAACTAAAGATTTTTCCCATGTGGAATTGATATTTGTAAAAATGCTACCCCTCTATGGTTTGCTCTTTAGTGCTGAATTTCTTTAAGACGTTGTGTTTAGTATTGAGTATTATTTGTAATATGTGTTAAAGTACCACTAAAACTCTAGTCTATTCTTCCAAATTATTCCACAATAATAGAGTAATAAGAACATGTGATCACTTTCAGAATTGGTGCATAACACTCTGTCTTTCATTCAGCATTTTTCCTACCTCTCAATATCGTGTTTGAAACAAAATTGTGCTCTTGTGTTTTAGGTGTTGACTTCAAAGTGAAAACAATCTCAGTTGATGGAAATAAGGCTAAGCTTGCAATCTGGGTAAGTCTTAATAACAAAATATAAGACTCCATTAGCTTATATCAAAATTACTAACTGAATATGTTAATAGCAATACCTGTAAGTAATAGTTTGTCTTATTTTGGTAAGTGAGATTTCAAAATACTGGTGAATAAGTATGATGTTTTGTTATGATTTAAACAAAGTGGAAATATTTATCTTTAGAAGGTTTGTATACTTGTTATCATATTGCTTTTCAGAATTTGAACGTAATTGCAAGGATAATATGAATAATTCAAAACACATTCTTTCATGTTCTTGGGATACTTTTTATTCTTCCATATCCATGTAATAATGATAGCACGAGGAAAGCAGTCTCATATTATACAGAAAAAAAAAAGTATTTGCCATTTGGTGCTTTCTAATTAATTAATAGGAAAACAGAGGTTTGTTGGAAGGGCAGATTGAATCATATTTAAGATTTGACCATAAGCCTCATCTATTTAATAGGGCTGTTGGAGAAAAAAAATTGGCAGAAACTTTGAACTGCTGTGAAATATGTGTATGGGGTTAGTTTAATGCTAGGAACTGATTTGCCAGGGGATGCCATGTGGCACAGCTGCTAGGAAGAGGCAAGGAAGCACCCTGAAGAGCGAATTCAGTGAAGAATGCAACAGCTTCTTCACTACAGCCCCATGTGTCAGAGTTTGGGTTGGCAAAGGCCACCCCCAAGGCTGCCTTCTTGTTCCTTGCGTTTGGGTAGGAATGTGTTGCGCCCTCTCTTCACATTCACATCCTTTCCTAGCCTAGTTTCCCAGCATATGCTGAAAAATGTTTATCATTGCTATTGCTGCCAACCTCTGTGCTCCTTTCCCAGAATGGCCATTCTCTTCCCACCCAACTAGTAGTAAAGGAGCATAAAGTCTCTATCTGCTCCTGTGCACCTGGAACGGGTGAAGCTGCTGGGGAGAAAATTTAAAGGCAAGTAGGGATGCCTGCTTCAGCCAGAGCAGATCTGTGCTAGCAGCACCTTTCTCGGCCCGGAAGCCGAACAAGACCTGACCTGGGCTGTGACAACAGTTGGATGAGGAATTAGATGTGCAGCTACCACTCATTGTTCACCCTCCACGTTCAGAGTTTCACTTCCTTCTTCCTTTTTAGTCAGACAATCTGTACTGCCTAGCCATAGTCAGCAATCTGCTGGCTTACTGCTGGATATCACTCTTGCTGCATGAGTAATTGTGGCACCGGTTGCAGAAAATTATCTTGAACATGCATGTGGCTTGTAGGTCACAAATTTGAGACTTCTACCCTAAAGGATTATCTTAATAATTTGGCAGATTTGTAGATCTATTATTAGAAATTTATATGACCTCTAAGGCATGGACTGACTTTTTTCCGAAACTAATTTGGTTTGCTTGGAATAACTCTTCTTCCACACATAGAACTTAGCGTTGGTGAGCCAAGTGTGGTTATCAGGTGTTTCGATTGTTTATGAAACAGTCTGAGAAATTGCTCTTGAAGAGGCATAGATAAACTGGTTGAATAAAGTCATAACCAGTGTTACAAGCTTTTGATACAAGCTGGATTCTCATATTAGATTAACATGTAGTTGACTGTAGTTCAAATGTTATATGAATACCAGCTTTTTTAAGGAGGTGAATTTTTTTGAAATTTTTCTGAATTTTTTTAGGACACTGCAGGCCAAGAGCGATTCAGAACACTAACACCCAGCTATTACAGAGGAGCTCAAGGAGTTATATTGGGTAAACATGTGACTACTCACTGCTTATCTAAAAATACTCTAATTTGTATTAAGACTTAAGTTTTTAACTCTTTTGCCTTGATGAAATTCTAGCAGAGTATCCATCAACTTTATGATATTTAGTTCTTAACACTGTCAAGTTATGAAGTAAATCAAGTTATTAACAGTAGTAAACCAGTCCTATGAGAATTGCTAGAAGGTGATACTTGTAGTCTTCGGCTTATGTCTATATTTGAGATCAGAATTAGTCATAAGCGGGTCATCACACTGATTTTGTTACCTTTTTTGTGGCAGTCGCTAAGGGAACCCATTTTCCTTAATTGATATTTTTTGCAGGAAACTGGAAATAAAAACTGGAGATTGGCAAAAACCACCAAAAACTACAGTGTATGACCATGGGATGCTACAAACGGCTGTAAATGTGAGCCGGTTGCCAAGCGCCCAAAATATGATCATGTGACTCCCCCCTCCCCCGCATCCCTGTTTGTGTGTGGGGGCGGGGCGTTGGAAGTTTGGAATTGGGTTGTAAGTTGCTCTGGGGAAGTCCTCCTTAACTTTGAACAGTTGCTAAGATACCAGTTGTTAAGTAAGGACTACTTGTACTTCACGATGCATTGTTCCTGATTCTGTTCTTTGTCCTCATCCTGAGGTGGTTCTTTCCTGCAAACTCAAGAAAGGCTTTTCCTTTTTAACAGCAAAGTAGCTGCTGTTGGTTTCAGTTTGACATGGGGGTGGTATTATTTATTCTCAGCAAATTCCTTGCTCAGAATTCCTTTCTAATTTGCATATCTAAAGAGGAGAAAGTGGAACTGGCAAATCACCAGAAGAGTGATGAAATAATTGCTTGCCTGATTGCTATACATTTTATCTGAAGCTACATAATGTATAGATATTTTATGTAGTAAGAAAGGCATTGCTGGAATAGCATGCCATCTGTATTGTAATTTCTTCAGAATTGATATTTGGGGGATTTGTGTTTCTCTAGGAATAGTTCTTTTGGGAAGAAAATGTTAGCTTGGTATAAAAAATTATCGTAAAAGAATTATCAATCTCCTTTCATTTTCTGACTTCTTGATTTGCTGTGTTCAGATTTGCTGATATTGTAAAAATGTAATAATGAAATAGAGATAGAATGTCTCTCTATAAGCAACAGTGTATTTGTGTAAGACAGTATCTACATATGGCTTCATGAGGTTATCCAGATATTTGGTTGTTAACCACATTTTAGCTTTCTTCACTGAGACCCGGCAGTTCACAGGAGCTTAGATTTGCAATTTAAACTCATAACAAAACTGATTTTAGTAGAGTTTTGAGTATTAATATCAAATAAAACCCTTTAGTATAACTGCTTAGTTAGATTTATATAGCTTTGAGTAATGATTATCTAGATGTTGGTAATGTAATAATTTAAATGATCTTAAATAGAAGAGAAAGGCAGTAATGTAGTTTGAATTCACAGACTTGAATTGTTATGGTAATAACCATGCAAATTTTCATTTCAGTTTATGATGTCACAAGAAGAGACACATTTACTAAACTAGACAATTGGTTAACTGAATTGGAAACATACTGCACAAGATACGACCTAGTTAAAATGCTAGTTGGAAACAAAATAGATAAGGTAAGTCGATTTAAAAATTATCGGTGGCATATAAACTCTGTGTGTGTGTGTGTGTGTGTGTGTGTGTGTGTGAGAGAGAGAGAGAGAGAGAGAGAGAGAGAGAGAGAGAGACGGAGACAGAGAGAGAGATCATTTAATTGTTCTACTTTTTTTTATAGGAAAATAGAGAAGTTGACAGAAATGAAGGTCTTAAGTTTGCCCGAAAACATTCCATGTTGTTTATAGGTGAGTTCTTGAAATAAACTATGGTAAAGCAATTTGCCATCAGAGTCCAGTTCTTATACTGCTATCATGGCTGATATTTTATTATCATTTTGTACAAAAAAATGATATAATAGCAGCAATAACGTATACTAAACTATGTAAATTAATAGATGAAACATATATAAGCCCCAAGGTATTAAGAAAAGATCCAGATATAGTTTCAATATCATTATAGCAGGATGGATGATCCTGCTGTCTCTTCCAGGCACAGACATTCTCCTTTCTTCTGACAAAACAATAAGTAATCTGTTTCTATCCCAAAGGACATTAGACCATGTTGGTTACAGCCTGATTAAATGAGATGGATAATTTTCATAAGGTTGAAATTGGATGGAAAACAAAAGTATTAAATGATAAAACATGGTAGAAGAATATAAAGCTTCTTTAATCATGACTTCTTGTGGGAATTTTTTTGGCTAAAGTTGATCGCTGTTACAAAGCTATCCTGTAGTGCATATTCGTAGCAGAATGCTTCAAGTAGTGATAACAGTACAGGTAAGTCGCCATGGTCATAAAATGGGTCAGTCACATGACTGACCCAATTTTACTTTTCTTTCTTTTTTTTTGCAGCGATCACTGCAGTAAGTGCAGCGATCATAAAGTAGCCACTATGGTTCTGGGCTCTAGTGAAACGCCCCAGTGAACCAATGGTTTGTTAGGGTTGGGGTCTTGCTGAAAACTGGGAGGAGGGGGGGGAAGATTTTTGGCAAAACCATCATAAAAATATGGTCACATGATTACAAGATGCTGCAAATGACTGTAAATGTGACCGAGTTGTCGAATGCCTAAAGTTCGGTCATTTGACTGACGGGGCCATTTCGACCACTAGACCACTTCAAATCCAGGTCATAAGTAGCCCTCGGCTAGGTCTGTTGTAACTTCGAATGGTTGGTTGTAAGTTGAGAAGCACAGGTAGTCCTCAACTTACAATTGAGCCCAAATTTCTGTTGTTAAGTGAGACATTTGTTAAGTGAGTTTCACCCCATTTTACGACTTTTCTTTCCACAGTTGTTAAGTGAATCACTGCGGTTGATAAGTTAGTAACCTGATTGTTCAAATGAAACTGGTTTCTCCATTGACTTTGCTTGTCAGAAGTTCACAAAAGGGTGACCCTGGGACACTACAACAGTCATAAATATGAATCAGTTGCCAAGCGTTTTGATCATATGACCATGGGGATGCTGCAGTGGTCATAAGTGTGATAAATGGTCGTAAGTTACTTTTTTCAGTGCCATTGTAACTGTGAACGGTCACTAAATGCACTGTTGTAAGTTGAGGACTACCTATACCTATAGCAGTCTCCTGGTTTCATGCAGTGTTCAGCTCTGATCATGCTTGGTCTTAAAGTAATGAAAGGTAATCCCAGTGAAATGACAGAAAGGTTCAGTATTTGAAGTATTAACACTTTTCATGACTTTTATGTCCTTTTCTATAGCAAACATTTGAATTATTTTTTTGTCTGCCTAATTCATGAGTGTTTTCTAGTAGCCTGGAAATGGGCTCTCATGATGAATTAGAACAAAATCTAAATACATTCTACTGAAAGCATTTTTGTTCATGGTTTCACTTGCCTGCAGTTTCTGACATTTAGTTTCACTGATACCTACTTAGAACTCTCTTTAAGTTGTAAATTAAACTCCCCAGGGCAGAATCTTTCTTATTTCTTTCCAAGTGTCTTGCAAGCGTAGAAGAGTTTCACAAATAATCAGGAAAAGACTGGAAGGCATTACTAAGGAAGAAACTTGCCTTTTAGCTTGTCCTCAGATATTTTCCTCTGCAGTACATATTCACTGGAGCGATAATATGAAATTGCTTCCAATGAAGCCAAGTAGTCTAACCTGAATATGTTTCTAAATCTTCAGCAATATAGCAAATTAAGTTATGGCCACTGAAAACAGAAACAGTGATAACTATAGAAGTAATTAAATAATTCACTAATTTTCATAAAATTAAACTTGGGTGTATGTGTGTTAGGGTTAGGGGAGAGAAAGTACAAATTTTTGGTTTGTCATGAAATAAACCTGTCCCCCAGATGGGTTTGTATTTGTTTGACTTTTCATATAGTAGTCTCTTCTCTATCAAACAAATAGAGATGGGTAATCTGCAGCCTTTATGCACTGCTCCTGCCCTTTTATATAGGCCTGGCAACCAATGAAATTGTGGCATTGAAATTGAGTAGTAAGCTACTAGTTTTCAGTCATTCATTCTTCTGCTTGCCTTTTAAAATAAAGACTAAAATGGTTGCATTACGTCTTTCAATGTTTTATGATCAGGGTTTGTTGAGTTCCATAGTTTGGAAAAATACATTTAAAAAAACCCTCCATAAGTGTACCCAAAAAAGTATATACATTCCTCCAATACTGGTGCATTTTATTTAATGTTGCAGGTTTATAGGGTGACTTTCATGTTCTAGAAGCTGCAATATGTACATGTACAGTGAAGTCTTTTTTAACATTACCACAATTTTTTCTCTCTTCCCCACCTTCTCTCCCTTTTAGAGGCAAGTGCAAAAACATGTGATGGTGTACAATGCGCTTTTGAAGAACTTGTTGAGAAAATAATTCAGACTCCTGGACTGTGGGAAAGTGAAAGCCAAAACAGAGGTGTAAAATTATCGAATGATGAAGAGGGTTATCGGGGTGCCTGTGGTGGCTATTGTTCTGTGTTATAAACTCTATTAGGATTATTTACTTATTTAAGAGGTAGAAATATCCTCTGTACATAAACTCATATCTGCTATTTTAGGGACCTTGCAATTTGCACATATCTGTGTAGTATGGCAGGGAACATTTTCCTGGGAAAATGTATCCTGCAGCTTTTCCAATGGAGAAATGCTGTGATAAGCATGCCAAAATTGCAACGTTCTGGGTTTTTTTAAATATATACATAGCATCCCATTTTGCTAGGAACATGCACACTCATATTTCATAACTTTATCATGGAATATTTGGAAAACTTTTATGTTGACTGTGTACTCTGACTGGTCTCTAACCCAAATCACAGGATTGTTTGATTGTTACATCTCAAATGATGCAAGCAGATAGCAGTAAAACTTGCACTTCTTACTGGCAATTGCTTTTCTTACCTGTTTAATAGCATGATGATACAATCTTTTTTTAGCTATAAGCAACACCTTTTTTAGCTTGTAACTTGTCCTGGGTGATTGTGAACTGCAAGGGAAGGAAAAGGATCACTTTTTAAATGATCACTGCAATAAGTAGCCATTGGAATTTTAACCCTGAAAAGCATGGAACGGTACTTTGCATCACAAAGTTCACGATGCAAATCTGTGGGAGAATGCTTTTTGGTTAAGGGTTTCACAGAGTCGCATTGTGTAAATCACCTTGCCAAGTTTTAAATGTTTCTGTGTGTCACTAGTGTAATTTGGACTCAGTAACCCAAAAACTATTGAGCCTTGATATTTGAAAGCTTTGGATTAAATAAATGGCTGCTGCATTTGTAGCTATAGGTTCTGAACCTTAATTGCTGAAAATATCTCCTGGATGTGTATGTCTGTGTAAGGAATATGCTGTTTTGTTGAGGTTTTGCTGTAACAAACAGCCTGTGGCTGGCTTGTTTCAGATAACTTGTATTGTTAATAAAAAAATTTCGACAGTATTCTTTCCCCCCCTCTAATATCTTGCTCATGTATGGATGAATTTTGTAAATCATAATGCAAGGACACTTTCCATAATATACAATACTGGCATCCCCTTCTTATTAAAAATTAATAATCTAAGTAAGCAATTTAAAATACTGTGCAATTTCCTGTAAATACAGAAATTGACATATGTTTATACTTCTTTGTACACTTTAGGTGCTGCAAACTATTGTCGATTTTTCAAAGAGCAGACTGCTGTTCCGATTTGAATGCACTTCATTTATAATATTTCAGTTTTTACATTTTTAGGAAACCATGGAAGTTACTCTAATGAAAAAATGCATTTAAAATAACTCTGAAAGTTTCTAATGCATTGCACTACACATTATATAATGCCACTTGATTTCCATCTCCTTTGCTTAGTAAATTATAGATCAGCAAACGGGAGCATGTTTCTTTGTAATGCAGGTAAGGGCAGAATGAAATTTTATTGTAGAAAAGTGTTTTTTTAACTTTGTAATAAAGATTTATGCAGCAGAAACCCATCCCATTAAAAAAAGATTATTTGCTTAAGTTTTCCCCTGATACTGTTCTGACCCACTTGAAGTTTTGGATTAATTTGAGTAATAGGCATTTTTTTCAAAATCCCCATTTTCTACCCCAAGGTAACTCAAATTGTGTGTCCAAAAAAGTGAAGACCTTTGAATTATAGAAATAATACAACTTTTTAATACTTTTTTTATGCTTTGTCTGGAAAAAAGAGATGCAAAATCTTTTAAAACACCAAACTGCATACTCTAATGAGTGAATATACGAAACCAATCCACAGTTAATTGAAAATTGTCTTAGACACTACCTATATAAATGGACAAAACTAATCTTTTGGTGGGATTTTACACATACAGGAATTACAAAGTCGCACTCACGTACCTCTCTGGAAATTAAGAATAAATGGTTTGATATCATCTATAATTATGCCTAATACAAAGTTGAAAATGTACTGTTCCTTCCAGCAAATTGCCTCTGTTTACTTGATTGGGACATGGTGGCTCAGTGGCTAAGACGCTGAGCTTGTTGATCGTAAGGTTGGCAGTTCAGCGGTTCGAATCCCTAGTGCCGCGTGAGCTCCCGTTACTTGTCCCAGCTTCTGCCAACCTAGCAGTTCGAAAGCACGTAAAAAATGCAAGTAGAAAAATAGGGGCCCCCTTTGGTGGGAAGGTAACAGCGTTCCGTGTGCCTTCGGCATTGAGTCATGCCGGCCACATGACCACGGACACATCTTCGGACAGCGCACCGCCCCCTAGAGTCAGGAACGACTAGCACATATGTGCGAGGGGAACCTTTACCTTTACCTTTACCTTACTTGATTGGGGAGGGGGTAAGCACAGTTTTTGAGGTAAAAAGTAAGGTAGACCACATTAACTATCATTTTATCTCTTTTTTCACGAATGAAGGCAAATATATGTGTCCCAGGATAATTTCTTCTTCTGATCAATCATGTCTGATTGTCATACACTTATCTTCCTTAGTATCCTGTTAAATGAGAGAATCCAATTTCGATAACATCTTAAATCCATAAGGAAACCCCATACCAGAACTTTTTCTAGAAGGTATACATTCAGGGAAATGGGAACTGAGGTAATAAAATTATGGTTGAAGCTTTATACTTGTTTAAAGCACTTATTTTATCTGTTGATCTCTAGAGGCTACATCTGAAAATGACTCCAGGCCTTGCCCATTTTACTGTCAAATGTGCCATTCAGAGGCTGATGTAGCCCTTGAACAAACAGAATTCATGCATTGCTGCATAAAGTTGTATTCATTTCAGTGCATTAAGCCTTAATGGGGCATCTTTAAAAGAAGGTTAAAACTGAACCCCTATTGATCACTTTAAAAGTTTGCTCTTTGAAGGAAGACTGGCCTGTTAAGCAAATTCATTGCTTAGATCAACACCTTTTTGAAAAATATGGAGAACCAGCTATTTAAATTAGGATAGTTGGTAAGGAAAACGGTACAACCAAATGGATGGCTATGTTAAAAAAATCACTTTGCAAAGTTTTTCAGTCCTCTGGTCTTTGGTATGTATTTTTTGCAACTGAGCTACTATACTGATTCAAGTATTTCCCTAAACTGGATTCAGTCTAGTATGTTGTTATCTGTTTGAAATAATGGCATGATTTAACACTATGACATATGTAAGGTAGTTTTTCTGGACGTAATTAACATTTTGAAATATTAAAATTGCTTTCTCATAGAAAGCTTCTAAATATTTGGTTTTGCAGAGTTTTTTCTTACCAATGTTTACCTGAACCCACTTTTTTAACCAAAATCTACATTCCCAGGAATACTGCATCTACTCCCTTGACTGATATATAACTGCAAAATGAACATTTTTGACTTAACAGCCATAAGCAGTAAAATAGTTGTTGGTAATTGTCTCTTACCTGTGAAGATAGATAAAACTGACTGCAGAACAGCAGGTAGCAAATCAGAAAGTATAGGTATACAATAAGCAGAATGATATAATAAAGCTTTTGCTGGGTAGATATCTGTGAGGAAGTACACAAATGCAATCCAGCACAGCATTTTGATATTCTATGAACAAGTTCGTGTAATGCAAGATTTGGTTTTGACAGAATGCTCACTGAAAAATATGCTTGTACAAACCCAAAGTGTTTACGTTTTTCAAAAATAACATTAATGGCAAATTTCTTGCTTCAATGTTACACAGAAAAAACAAAGTCAACTGAATCTTCAATCTGAAGGAGATATTTCTCTCCAACCCCCATTTACCGTATTTTTCGGAGTATAAGATGCACCGGAGTATAAGACGCACCTTAGTTTTGGGGGAGGAAAAAAAGGGGAAAAATATCTGCGTCCCAGCAATTTGCATCCCAGCAAACAGCAAACAGTACAGATGATATACACTGTTTGCTGTGTATTTCTGTGCATGTGTGCCTGACCCATAGAAATAGCAAAGAATTGGAGAAATGTACATTATGGCAGTATATAAATGCCAGAAAGTTTTCTTAAATATAGTCACACTAACTCCTCCCAATTATTTAAATAGATCTACTTCAAACATGACTAAGTCAGGGTTTAACTCAGCTGCCTTAT
>QLTV01001318.1:3058084-3086003 GCA_003457575.1 Thermophis baileyi | reverse complement strand
CAAAAAGTTGATAGTCAACAGATCAAGAAACTGACAGACTCCATGAATGGAAGGCTTATGACTGTTATTGAAAAGAAGGGTGGCTATATTGGTCACTGATTGTTATTTTGAACTGTCAGAAATGTTTATTTGTAAATTTTGAGTTGTTTGTTTATTATTCTCACTTTAACAGATGAAAATAAATGAGTGAGATGGGAAAATTTTCATTTTTCATTTAGTTGCATAATAATTCTGCACACTAATAGTTTCCCAATAATTTTGCACACATAGATATTCTCCTAAGAAAGCCATAACCTCACTTTTACTTTCTTAAATATTCAGGTTTGAGGTTTATTAACATTTTGGATTGACCGAGAGCACAGTAGTTGTTCGATAATAAAATTAATCCTCCAAAATACAGCTTGCCTAATAATTATGCACACAGTGTAATTTATTTGTGTATATATTAAGAAATAGCAATTTCTAATTCTTGATTTCAACTGCTATATATACTCTCTTCTCTGTTAAAGCACAGTTCATCCATCTGCATTTGGTCTTCCGGATCAATAGAAAAGATCATTTCTGTAGCTACAGTATCTACATATGTCTTCACCTGAGAGTGCACAAATGCAAGTTTATTTGGTTTAATGTACACTCTGCCCGAAGTGTCATACATGGTTCTGCTATCAAAGAAAGCCAAGGAAGTCAGAATGGAAAATCAAAGGAAATGCAATGGAACCAGCCCAGATTCATGAGCTACTGTGATGTATGACCTCCTGGGCTGTCTTATTGAATGCTGTATAACCAATCTAGTCCTAGAAGTCTTGCTATGGACAAGGCTGAGAGTAAAGTGAGGTTGAACTACTCAGAGGTCTCTACTACTCCTCATAGGCAGCCAAATTTATTCATGGTGACATTTTTAATATGCTTCAGGAAATGAAGTATCTTTTTAGCCTAACTCTACTTCGGCAAATTTTCATGCAGTTTTAGCAGAGATCATCGCATTTTCTCTGCAGATCTTGCCTCTTTTCATGTTATCACATAAAGAAGTGAAAAAAGACTCCTGTCTCTTTGTTGTACTGACTTCTGTCAGAATCTGTAGTCTGATTTTGATGCTCTGAAACCATTCATTTCTGGCCAAAATTTCTTTATTCATGGCTGTTAAAAGCAGCAGCAGCTGCTTAGAGTTCATTTGACTCTTTGATGGTGTCACCAATGTCTGATTAAGGTAGCAAAGTGCAAAAAGATAAAAGTTGACTTTTCCCCTATATTTTTAAACAGAACAAATGCAAAGGAGCAAAATCTTAGAAGTATGGGCGTCCACACAGAATACAGTCTAAAAGTAAAATGGTATTTACAACGTAGTGTATAATCAAAACTTTGCCCATATTTTATGAATCATGACACACATCATATAGATCGAAAGAGAGATTGAGAGAGAGAAAGAGAGAGAGAAAGATGGTTGCCACTTTTACATTTTTTTAAACCATAATCTGTAAAAACCTTTCTTATGAAGATTTTGAAACTAAAAGTTGTTTATTTTATCTTTTTAATATAAAACCTGATATACTGGAATTCTTTGCTTGAAAAAAAGAATGCTATCATAAAATTCTGGCACCTATGGATATGCTGTAAAATTTATCTAGATGCCTTGTGAAAATATAATATCAAATCCGATATTTTAGTCCAAGGAACTGCATCTCCAACTCAGATGCAGTTCCTTAGGCTAAAATATGTAGACAATTATTATGAATCCAGATGATAAAATGTTAATATCTGAGCATTGCTGAAGAGAATCTGTACTACTGCTAAAATCTCTTCTGAAGGCTATAAAAATGAAATTACTGTGGCTTATTTATTTTTAAAATTAATTAATTCATCAGAAGTATGTTTTTTTTTAAATCCTAAACTCAGGTCTAATGAATAGAAGTCAGTCTTCCAGAAAGTTAGAGGCAAAGGAGTTATACCACAACGTTAACTATTTTATCTGCAGTTTTAGACTTGCTTGCAAATGGGATTTGGGGGGAAAGTGTTTTTCAAATGCTCTTCCATAAGATGGCAGCAATTCTTTAGGTGAATCCAAGAGCCAGACAATGTGCAGAGAGAAAGAAGGCTGATGGTAGTCATTTTCAAAAGTACCTCAACAGAAGTTTTACTTTCATTTGTTCTGTGACTTTTCTAATTTCCACCAAGCAGATATTTTATCTTCTGCCTCCTTCTTCCAATTATTTCTCTCCCTAAATTTCTCTCACAAATTCTCCCTCTTCTTTTGGCTGGTTAGACAGTTGGGTGCTGCTATAGGAGCAAGGGATCAATTATTTCAAAATACTGAATAACGTAAAGTTACATTAAAAAAAGAATTATAATCTACACAATAAATCTCCAAAGCAGTAATCAAATGTCTCCTTTTCCACAATCAACAACATAATACAATACACTGATCCTCAAGTAAAATTTAGAGTTGGGAATTTTTACAGCCCAATTCTTCAGATCTGAAACTTGAGTGTAAACCCCACTAACTTTAAAAGAATTGACCTTCACTTATGTGTATAAGGGTTGGTAGACTTAGGAATAGAAAATAAAATTATGTTCTGCACTACATTCAGTTTTTATTTCTTTTAAGAAGTTTCAATAGTTCAGCATTTATTTGTACAACTGTAGTTCTCTTTAAATGAGTTATTGTTTCCCTGAAACAGCAGAAAAATGAATCCTGGTGAATGTGAGAACAATCTTGCATTTTAAAATGTATGCAGCGGATAAGCATTAATTTATGGAAGATGCTACCTAATTCCTTGAGCTTTAATCTTGGGTATATACGACAGTTACCTCAGTTCTAAGACTAGAGGGAAATGAAAGCCATTGACCAATCTCCTGAATATTTGTGTTATATTGGTTGGTATTAATTTTAGAAAATAATAGCAATAGCACTTAGACTTATATACCGCTTTGTAGTGCTTTACAGCCCTCTCTAAGCGGTTTACAGTCAGCATATTGCCCCCAACAATCTGGGTCCTCATTTTACCCACCTTGGAAGGATGGAAGGCTGAGTCAACCTTGAGCCGGTGAGATTTGAACTGCCGAACTGCGGTATAATTCTGAATTGGTTGATGAGAGTGCTTTTAAAATTTGTTCTGCAGCTAACAATTGTTAATTCCTTTGAAAAGAGGTCCTAGCCCACAAAATACTATGAATAGTATTCAGAATTACTCTATTTAGGATTGATCCATTGGATATTTGTGGGACACAAATAGGGCAGTTAAATACATTTTTGTCTCCAGTGAAAATAGGCCTGTATATAGTCACTGATCACGGGTATTACTCCTGACATGGGACTCACTAGTTTTGTGTGTGTTTTTTTTTTTTAAAAAAGTCAGAATACTACTGTATTATAATTTAGCCAGCTAAAATAGGTAACTGAGTATTTGTGGGACTTGAGATTTTACTTAACTAATTACTTTCAACACATATAAGGCAATAGACCATGGATTAAATGATCGTAATCAATGTCAAGTAAATAATGATTAATATAGTTCCCATTTCAATGCATCTTCTCTAGAATTTAGTTCATGTATTTTACTGTGCCAATTATAACTGTGGTTTATTGAATAAACCAAAACTGATTATTGTACTAGTACATGTAATACTATAATCTACGGTTTATAAGTCACAATGGTTGTATTCGTATGATACACATAGAAATCAAATAAAAAGTATCAGAGCAATGTGTGAACAGCCTAAATCTAAATCTAACCTCGTTAGCTATGATCACACCCAATTATGGGAACCAAACCATAATCAGTGTACATATTGCCATATACATCATCAGGTACTTATCTTAGAGAAACATAAACTTCATCTACTCAAGCAGGACTGGAATCTTTTAGATACATTCACAGCAGGGGTGCGTTCTAACTTACCTCGCTGCCGGTTTGTTTCCTCCCGCTCTGCGTGGCTGCACCACATGGGTGCATGCGTGCAAAGCGTGCGCGCACATGCGAAATAAAATAAAATTTTGTATTTTTTTTTTTAAAAAAGCCGAAAACAAGATGGCAACGCATGCGCAGTGCCGGAAACTTGGCTTCTGCGCATGCGCAGAAGAAAAAAAAATCAAAAAAAAGATGGCGGCGCCCACGGACCGGCACCGACTGAACCGGATCAATGATGTCACCATGTCATCACCAGTGGGTCGCTACCGGTTCGGGCGAACCGGGAGGAACCAACCTCTGATTCACAGGAAAATCCCAAACTGAGAACATTTACTGATGGAAGTTAAAAACTCTACTAAAATAATTTCAGCAAGTATAGTGAATCAAATAGTAGTCCTATTTATAAAAAAAAGGCTCAAACTTCAGAGAACTAACACCAGTGGTGGGATTCAAATTTTTTTACCACCGGTTCTGTGGGCGTGGCTTGGTGGGCGTGGCAGGGGAAGGATACTGTAAAATCTCCATTCCCTCCCCACTCCAGGGGAAGGATACTGCAAAATCTCCATTCCCTCCCCATTCCAGGGGAAGGTTACTGCAAAATCCTCATTCCCTCCCCACTCCAGGGGAAGGATACTGCAAAATCTCCATTCCCTCCCAATCAGCTGGGACTCGGGAGGCAGAGAATAGATGGGGGCGGGGCCAGTCAGAGTTGGTATTTACTGGTTCTCCGAACTACTCAAAATTTCCGCTACCGGTTCTCCAGAACTGGTCAGAACCTGCTGAAACCCACCTCTGGCTAACACTCATCCAGAGAGCAACAAATGGTTGGTTAATTTGCCACTAACACATTATTAAAATGGCCCCCAGTGAATAATATTTTTGCCAATGATTAAAGTGTTATTTGGCAACATGTTCTGCTCTGACTAGCTTTCCATCAGCTATCCCTAAAAATTATCAAGTTCTCCTATAAATGTAATCTTTTTGGTGAGTTTTTATTTTATGCTATTATGTTATATTAATAACGTATTTTGAATGTGTAAATGGAAACTATTTGGGATTTGAATAAAATGAAAAGTAATACATAGAAATCAATAAAAATAAATGTTACAGTGGTTAGTGTTTATCGAGTTTAGTAAGATTTTAAAATAAGCCACCATGGGGTGGATTTTTCTCATTTAGTTATCTGAGTAATATTTGAAATAAATAAATCTGTAGATAAATAGGTTATGTGTGTAGACATATGATTGGAACCTTTAGCTTTTACCTATGTCAAAGTTAATGTGCTTTACTTAATATTGATTCTACATATTGATGATAATCCATTAGTATATTGGAAATTTAGAGGCAAAGAAATAGAATAGAATACTTTATTTGGCCACACAAGGTATTTGTCTCCGATGCGAAATCTCTCAGTGTACATGCAAAGCAACAGAGTAATCATCATCAAAAGAATTGACCAAAATGCTCAAAATATTTCATATCTCAAACCATTAACAGAGTAAGCCCTCAACCAGAACATCTGAAGTATGGATTGGAGTCACAACTTCTATTAAATCATAATGTGATTTATTTGGTTTTGACTTAGTGTGTAGTATGACTGCAAGGCATTATTGAATTAATGAATTCAAGTTTATTATTAGCATATTGTATGAACAGAGGCACTGGTACTTGCTTTAATAAAATGAAACATATGTGATTTAATGAAATAATTAAACAAGCCATAAGTAGCATGATGTGTGACCCTATTGTGCTCTAGGTATATTATGTATGTATATAAATTTAATCAGTTTTTATCAGAGTCTAATTGGTTCTATTTTATTTTTTACTGTTAAACTCCTTAACTTAAACTACCAGTTTGGTAGGAACGAGGGGTGTGCGGGTGGATAATAATAGAGATATTATAGAAAGCAATAGTTCTTGTTCCTATCTAGATGGGACATGTTACTCATGTCATAACACGGTGTTTTTTTATTTATTTTAGCCAACCTATTCAAAGCAAATGTTCCTTATACATTAATCAAAGTCATTACAAATTTGATGTGTGGGTTATTGGACCCTGAAATCATTTTTGCTTTGATAATGACTTACTACTGATAACAAACTTTAGGAGACCAAAGCTGCATATGTGCCTGTTTCAGATATAAATGATTCCTAGTCCAAAGTGATGAGTGGAACTGAAAGCCTGAATATAATTTTGAAAAGAGAGAGAGAGGAGAGGAGAGGAGAGGAGAGGAGAGTGAGAGTGAGAGTGAGAGTGAGAGAGATGGAATGGAATGGAATGGAATGGAATGGAATGGGGAGAGGGGGGCAGGGAGGGGAGGGAGAGGAGGAAGAGAGAGAGAGAGAGAGAGAGAGAGAGAGAGAGAGAGAGAGAGAGAGAGAGAGAGATTTTAAAAAACAGAAGAGGAAGAAGGAAAGAGCAGGCTATGGAAATAATTTGTAATTCAATGGAATCATAACTATAGAACCTTGTTAAAAGATGCCACCCACAGCAGCGCTGTGCTACTTCGTGCAAAACTTTTATGGAGAAAATCCTTAGTTCTTACAGTATCCACATTACCTGAATATATTTTTTCACTGCCACAAGAGTTTCATTGATGTAATATTCTTAAACCAAAAGAGAAAAGAAAACCCAGCAGGCACATGCAAAGGAAATCAATAAAAAGCCATTTTTAAAGGAAAAGTTACAGTATTTGTACAAGAAATGCACATTGCAGGTGTACTGCTCCCCTTATTGAGGTTTGGAAATGCAGTTGGAAAGAAGAGATTTAAGGTACTATAGACCTAAGTCTGAGTTTTGAATGAACCAGTTAAACTTTGTGGGAAATGTTGTGCATTTTAGATGGAACGAGTTTTGGATGTGAGTAAATGATACAATTTCCAAATTTCACTTCTAGGATCAGAATGTTTCTGGGCAACTATTTTTAATCAGAGTTATGCAATCAATCAGAAATAGATTTTTCTGTTGTATTAAGTACATTTTAAAATAGAAAAAAATAGTTGTCAAGACATTCCTGCATTGCATTATACAACCGGGACATTTAAGCATGTATGATCAAAGGTCAAATTAATCAAGGATAAATTACTGATATATGCACATCTAATAAAAAATAATATGAAATTGTCTTCATGCCTACTTAGACGGAATTTGATTTAGTAAGTGTGTATAGTAAATTCAGTTTTTAAGAATATGGTTTTATTATGTTATCTTATATTGATTAAGCTATACTGAAATGATGAATAGAAAGAATAAACGTTATGTGGAATAAATGCTGTAAGTAAATTATTTGTGTTTAATGGCTAATTATTTTTGTAATTTATATATAACAGGCCATTACATTTTAAAATACTTCAACCTTTTGAAAAGTCTTCACATATACAGATTCTCAATTGTATATATCTTTGATAATAATCAAGTTATTAATAAACGAAACATAAATAAATACGTGTGAGTTTGTGAACTTATACTGGTAGAGAGTGCTGCTGTTTTCTTTAAAACGATTATGATTAAATCTGGGAATCCTTTAAGAGACCAATCAATAAAAATCCAGTTTTCGTATCGAAAGCAAATATACATACTGTATTACATAATTGGAAAACCTGCAATAAATCTCAAAATTGTTTTGGCACAATTTTAATAATTGTTTTTTCTGATAGCAAGATGAAATGTAGTTTTGCCTACCCCTTTATGAGTACCATCTGGAGGCTGGCAGATTGCTTATATTCGGTTTAAGCTACACTGTGCATCTGCTACACCTTTCAAGGATAAATTAATCCCTGATAAAGACAGATGGCACGCTTTTGCAAAATTAAAACCATATTTATTAATGATAACCTCTCTATAGGAGGATCAGAGGAGTAAATTTGAACCGCAGGACACCCATTTCCTTTGGAAACAGTAACATCAATAAAAATCCCGTTCCTAAATATAGATAAAGCAAGGTCATTCATTTTCTAATATTTTTAAAAACAGCATATTCAAATACAATAGACTTAATATATTTCAGAATGACATATATTCAAAACCTAAGTCAAGTTATTGTCCCAATAGGAATTTCAGTTCTCATGCTTTATATCTGTTCAAGATTTAATACCTATCTAACCACATCACAGCGAAGGAGCATTTTAGGAAAAAAATACTGCAATTGAACCCAGATAATTCAGCAAGATTTAACATTTTTTAAATTAGCAGCATTAATATATTTCAAAATAGGATTTATCTTATTTGTAGCTGCTGTAAAGAAAACTGGAAGCCATATCTTCCTTCCTTTCCTCTTCTTCCTCCTCCTCTTCCTTCCCCTCCTCCGCCTCCCTGTCCTTCCCCTCCTCCCCTCCCTCCCTCCTCCTCCTCCTCCTCCTTTTTAAATCTGTATGTTATTATTACTGTATAAAATCTTGTAATACTTTTTTTTAAAGTATGTGATTTGTCAACTATGAAAATATAGTATGCTGTTGTACAATAAAATGTCAGTAAGAACAAAAATGTGCAAAAGTTAATATTATAACTTAACTTTTTATTCATCGTAGTTTTCTTTTGGTTCTAGATGGAGGGATACAGACAGGGCAAAAAAAGAAAAAGAAAGAAACTAGGATGCAAGAAATCTGTTTCTTAATTTAAAATCTGTGCTGCTATTTTGAAAGTATCTGCAAAAATGTTTGAATCTTTTTTTTCTTGTTCAGAAGTTTAAAACGAATCTTTAAATGTTTTGCATGTGTGCAGCAAGTTTTTAAAAGTAAATAGAGTTTATTATCTTGGACTGATACTTTTCAAATGGGATTTTATATTAAAAAGTATTCTTCATTTGACCACACATGAATTTTACTAAACTATAAACTAACTTTCTGAAATAAATTACCAGGTAGTAAAAGAATCAGGGATGCGGTGGTTCAGTGGCTAAGACGCTGAGCTTGTCGATCAGAAGGTTGGTAGTTCAGCAGTTTGAATCCCTAGCGCCGCGTAACGGAGTGAGCTCCCATTACTTGTCCCAGCTTCTGCCAACCTTTTCGAAAGCACGTAAAAAATGCAAGTAGAAAAATAGGGACCACTTTGGTGGGAAGGTAACAGCGTTGCGTGTGCCTTCGGCATTGAGTCATGCCAGCCACATGACCATGGAGAACATCTTCAGACAGCGCTGGCTCTTCGGCTTAGAAACGGAGATGAGCACCGCCCCCTAGAGCCGGAAACGACTAGCACGCATGTGCGGGGGAACCTTTACCTTTACCTAAAAGAATCAGGTAATAGAAAAAAATAAATAAATCCTGTTTCCAATTAATACCAAAGGGATCCTTTCTCTAGTGATACTAAGGAAAATTATTGTTCAAAGTGTGCTGCATTTTTCCAAACAAACGATACTTTCACTGAGCACGGAGTTGTGAAACATGGAACTGCCAAAACGTAAGAGACAAAAATGATTTATGTCAAAGGATGTCCAATCTGCTTATTATCTGTGATAATTATATAATGAAAATAAATCCAGAGATTTGGTGGGAGCAAGTTTATTTTTATTTTCAGTAATTTTTAAATCTCATCTTGAATTAACAATACACATTTAACTTTCTGTGGTAGTTAGACATTTTCTTTAGGTCTAGAAGTAATCATCATCATATCTAAAGCTCAAGACATTTATTTCTATCTTTAAAGTTCATGGACCCTATAATGGTAGTCCTTGATTTATGATTAGTCACTTAGCAGCAGTCTGAAGTTATGATGCGCCTACTGAGAGCTACTTACAAACTGAATTTGATGTTCTGTTAGCTGCCCTCTTCCATACTGGTAGTCACATAATCACATTTTTGGTGCTTGACAACTGGCCAGCATTTGCAATGACCATAGGACATAAAACTGGGTGCATCACAGGCTCAATTACAGTTGTAAATCAAAGACTACCTACCATATTTTTCGGAGTATAAGACGCACCTTCCCCCCCCCTAAAAGAGGGTGGAAATGTTGGTACGTCTTATACACCGAATACAGCCATTTTTGGCCTCCTGAAGCCCCACCCCCGCATCACTACAGGAAAAGGACCGAGGAATTTACCGTATTTTTTGGACTATAAGATGCACCGGTGTATAAGACGCATCAAGATTTCGAAGAACTGAGTTCTAGTATCATCAAGGAATGCATTTTTGACTTTAAAACATACTTTTAAATGAATATTAGTATTTTATCATATTATATAGTAATATAAATATAAAATATTTATATTTTCTATTACATTTTAAATTTTTCTTTGTTTTGACTTTTATAAAAGAATATAGATGCTTAATATATTTAAAGAAATTGAATGTATACAGAATTATTAAGTGTGCCATTAGGTAAAGCAGGACTTGTTTGTTGAGAGGCTAATCAATTTTTTTCCAGGAACAGCAAAATTTTCTAAAACCTTTCCTTCTCCTCCATTACCATTTAATTTAAATAACCATTTCCTATTGCTTATGGCAATGTAAGAAACCATGAAACTCTTGGCAGCTGCAGATGGATTCTTGCCAATTGGTCATCACGCCATCTTCATCTCATCCCAGAAATGTTTTTGAAGACCAGTGCTGGCAATCACCAATGTATTGGCTGCCATTTTCCGTAATCCCTTCAAAACTCCCTTCTAATAATCCTTCATTGTACTCATAGGCTCATTTTGGGTACACTCCAGAGTGGGAAGTGTTGATTAGTTAATGTATCAAATCAGTGGGTTTGAAATCATTAAAATAGTTGTGTTTCTTAAAAGACAACAAACCATTCTACTGCGTGCTGCCATGAGTAAGTCCTCCTCCAAAGTTTTTTAAAAAATTCCCCCATTGTCAGAGATTGCTGCAGGAATCCTTTTTCTAGGAATTAGGTGCTCTCATGGGAAGTAATGGATTCAGCTTGATTCTTTACTGCAGATATAAGCAGACTTAGTTACAATGAAGATAGAAGGTGACCATCAAATCCTGTGTATGTGTGTTTGTGCGCGCGCGCGCATGTATCCCAAAGTTTCTGGGGTTCTTCTTTTCTAATAAAAATTGCCACCTGTCATATCCCATACTACTTTGATGGTTGCACTTTCAAAGTGTCTTCTCTGAACTTTCTCATTTTCTATATTGCCAGATCTATCATTCACACCAATCTATACCTTTGATAAAGGGGCTGTTTGCCCCCTCCCCCATAACATAAGTCACATTTCAACCATATAGTTTGATGAAACGTCCCACTCCTTTACAATATCCATGAAAAGTGGACATTCTTGAAAATGTAGTTGCTGCAACATCTTGTAACATGTTCTTGTTCAGAAAAAAAAAAGTCCAATTTGAACATAATGGTTGTTGGAGATGGTTACTTTACAGAAGGGGGAAGATCACTTTCAAATTCACTATTTGAAAAAAATGACTAGGTCACTTTTATGAAACCAGTCAGGAGCCCGTAATAGCCTGTCACATGTGGCATTAAATGTCACTGCTATGCTTTATTTAGAATTCTCCACATATTCTTCTAAAAGTGGGCACACATTAAAAAAAACCCCAGCTGTATCACTCAGTGTGTTTGTTTCCTACTGTTTGCAGTTCAACTTTATCAGATAATAGAGGTACAGATGACTGTCAAAGTACATGATGACATGGCCTTGCTACAGGTTTCCAGTAACCACAAGACTGTAAATCACATTTTGTTTCTCTTTACACATTTTAGAAAAAAATATGAGAATGAATGTGTCTGGTCCCTTGATCTAAGCAGATAATGTATCAATTACATAAATCACATTTTACCTAAATAACTGACACAAACAACATGCTAAAGTTAAGAGCAGAAAAAAAGAGACATTTGGATATGTAAATGTTGAAAAAATATATTCTATATTCTATTTTTTTGTTGTTTTGTTTCTTCAGGCTGAAAGTAAAACCACCAGAGCTCTCTCAATCCATCACACAACATTTACATTTAGCAAATGGTTATTGTAGCCAGCATCTCTTTAGTTTCAGAGCACGATTTGTATTTTAATTCCACGGTGTTCTTTGATGGAATTAAAAAAAACAACCTTGGTCAGCTGTTGTGGATTATATAAAATAAATAGATATTAGGTAGATGAAAATGCTCTTTGACAATGTATGTGTCTCGAAATACAACTCTACCCTGGATCTTGTGGTTAGGAATATAAAGGAACTACTTTCTCTCTGGTACTCAATGAGCTTATTCAGAAGTGTGAATGTCTTTGATGGTGTTTCTAAAGGAATGAAAGAATTCAAGATTGCAGTGTCAAGTCTTTTATTTATGCGGTTGTCGAAGGAAATAAGTATCCCAGGACTGCAAGTTTTATGTGGTTTCCATTTTTACAATCATGGAAAATCATAGCCAGTGATTTTTGGCAACTATGTTTGGAGGAGGTGCCAGAGCACAAGAAAGGTGGGCGATTAATTTTCCCAAGGGACCACATGAGGAACTGGGACTCCTGTGGAGGGCCAAACTAATAACTCCTAGCTGTGCTCTACACACTCACCCACAAGGTCGCGCTTTGACCAAGGTGGCAGTGGGTGGCAAAGCTCAGATCCCCTGGTGCAATGACTGCCACTGCCACCTCCTCAGGCTGCTCCAGGCAAGGGGTGAGCGATGTGCAGGTACCCACTCACGGCTGCCAGCCGACTGAAAGAACACACAATGACTGCGCATAGCTAGACCCAACTTGGCTTCTTCTTCCACCCCCTGTTGCATGCTTATTTACATTTGATTTCTAATTTCCAATTGACCTCACACGGGCCAGACAGAGACAGCCAAAGACTGAATTGAGGCCTCAGTCTTGGGCCAGATGTGGCCCAAGGGCCGTAAAATGCCCAGGTCTGGTCTTAAGGACGGCATGCAGCAGCTGTTAGATTTCAGGTTGTCCACTTTTGGTTTATAAGAATGAGTACGATCCATGTGACAATGTCTCCAATCCTGGGCCTTGGCTCTTGTCTTTTCTTCTTCTCCTCATTTTATTATGTTGTGATCACTAATAGTATTCATGATAAGTTGTGATGCCCTTGTTTTCTCCTTCATGATAAATGCTAGCTGTCCTTGACATGAAATGGACCCTTTCCCTGTCTTACTGATGGTACATATATGTTTCATTGCAGGACTGGTGGTCAGACATGAGAACTTTTGAAACGGTGCGAGACAAGAATTTACTCATGCAGCTAAAATTTTCAGAATTTTATAGTTGTTACTGGACTGTATTTAGAGGAAGAAAATGCAGTGGAACATGGTTTACTAATCTTCAAATTGAGGGTTCAGTCTTAATAAATTGAAAAGATGGGTTTTATTGTATTGTTCTTGCCAGCTCCCTTCTGGAACAAGGTCTAGATATCAACTGTATTCTCATCTTCAACTATGTGTTAGTTTAGTAGGAATTTAGTAGAAATATGAAAAGAACATGAAATGTATATAGAAGAGCACTATTGTTAACTGAATATGTCTATATTCCCTTGGCAAACCTAAACTAGTTATTAAATCCATTGGACTTGTGTGGCCAAAAAATTTAAATAAATAAATAGATAATTTTTAATTCACATGATATGCTAAAATCAAACTAGCCAAATTAATTGACCTCAGAAAAAAAGCTAAGTAAAAAAACCCTCTTACCAATTATCATTACCATTATCATTAACTAGTTAACCAGTTAGCTAGTACATCTGTTAGTTTTTTAGTTGACCTGGAATTTATATCCACATCACCTAAAACCTACATAAGGGATGTAGTTCATATGAAATAAATCTCACTCCACATGCATGGGTTTTGGACCTCTTGATTATTTATCAAACTGAACACTGAACTGATTTGATTTTCTGACCCAACTGTTGCCAACTCTTAAGTCAACATCAAGGTCAGAAAAATCCAACCATTCTCCTTTCTCCCAACTCCCCCAATCAAAGAAGATGAAGAGGGGATGGGTAGGTTAGTACTGACTATGTTCTAGGTACATTCAAATCTGACAAACACTTCAACTAAATTCTCAGAAGAATATATTAGAATAAAAAGAATAGTGAAAACTAATTCTTCACTGCCAGTAAGGTAAAGGTAAAGGTTCCCCTCGCACATACGTGCTAGTCATTCCCGACTCTAGGGGGTGGTGCTCATCTCCGTTTCTAAGCCGAAGAGCCAGTGCTGTCTGATGACGATTCAGTGGTCATGTGGCTGGCATGACTAAACGCCGAAGGTGCACGGAACGCTGTTACCTTCCCACCAAGGTGATCCCTATTTTTCTACTTGCATTTTTACATGCTTTCGAACTGCTAGGTTGGCAGAAGCTGGGGCAAGTAACGGGAACTCACTCCATTACGTGGCGCTAGGGATTCGAACTGCCAAACTGCCGACCTTTCTGATCGACAAGCACAGCATCTTAGCCACTGAGCCACCACGTCCCCTGTCACTGCCAGTAGAACCCTTGAAAGAATATTTTGAATCAAGCTAACTTTAGAGGAGGACCATTTTTAATATGTGTTTTAAAATAATTTTTGACTCTGGATGTTTTTATATTAACTGAACATCTACTGTTTTTCTGTTTATAGCTGTTTGTTATTTTTTAGGCTTTAATTTCATCTTTATTTTTCTCATATTCATTTTCCATTGTGTTGTTTGCTGCTCTGAGAACTTTTGAAAAGAAGAGTTGAAAACCATAAAGAGATGACTGTTTGCTTCCCTCTTATCACAGTATAACATAATAAAGGTGCCACAATTTCCTTTTTATAGTTCTTACTGCAGAACATATGATGCTATACTCAACCACTTATTTTTATTTTAAAATTTTCTTTTTTTAAGTTCATTTCTCATATTCATTGTTTATGCTTTCCCCCCATATTGTTGGTCATCTCTTCAACTTAACCTGTAATTGAAGACAGTTGCTTTGGATACCCAAATTGCACCTGGGAGAAAAAGTAATGTGAAATAGAGAATGAGTATTTCCAGCATGGCATCTACTTTATTTTCTGCTCTATGATGAGATTTCCCCCCCACCTTTATAGACTAGGGATGAAGCACAAATTAACTGCCCAAAAAGTTTATGTGACATTAAAGACATAATATGGAACACCAAAATATAGGAAAGTGCACACATATACATATGCCAAAATGTTGCATTTTTTTTTCAAAATAATGTAATGAGATTTGCTGTGGAAAATATATGCATTAAATTATTCACAAAACACACAAAGGAGTGTGGATAATATATATAAGGACTGGGTATGAAACTGCATATTGTATGTTCATACCCTGAGTCTACTGAGTTTGCAAATGGTGAAGAAAATTAACATTTGATGAAATGAATTTCTAGCAAAAATTGGGGAAAAAGTATTGTTTATTTTTTTTCTACAAGATTGAACTTAAACCCTAGCTAAGAGCCTTAAAACATGGTATTAACTGGTTGATCGAGTCTAGGTTAGGAAGCTAAGTAGGGTCGGGCTTGGTTAGTATTCATAGGAAACTTTCAGAATGTTCCAGGACTATAAACAAGACCAGTGTTTCTCAACGTTGGCAGCTTGAAAATGTGTGGACTTCAATTCTCAGAATTCCCCAGCCATCAGGTGGAGGCTGAATTGAGATCAAACACAGAGATGCAAATCAGAGGTGGGTTTCAGCAGGTTCTGACCAGTTCCGGAGAACCGGTAGCGGAAATTTTGAGTAGTTCGGAGAACGGGTAAATACCACCTCTGACTGGCCCCACCCCCTTCTATTCTCTGCCTCCCGAGCCCCAGCTGATCGGGAGGGAATGGGGATTTTGCAGTATCCTTCCCCTGCCACGCTCACCAAGCCACGCCCACAGAAGCGGTAGTAAAAAAATTGAAACCCATCACTGATGCAAATCAGAAACTAGATCTTCACATCTTCAACATCTGCCTTTTCAATCACCTGGCTTTTTCCTGTTCTTCAGCTCATTTTCTCCATATACCAAACTATGGGAAGTTAGTTTAAAACGAACCATATTGATTACAACTATCTTATTTCATTGGAATGGTAGCTTTAATAGCTTTCTCTGGACTAATACTAACTGGGCTAGTTGGCCAATCACACTCTATTTGCATTTAACCAAACATCACTGCAATAAATATTCAAGAAACCTAACCGATATAACCTTTTTAATTTCCTAAAAAGAAAATTTGAGCACATGATGCAAATAGTCAAGGAATATAATGGATGGATACATTCAAAAAATCCAACAAATTATATCCTGACATTGACTTAAAATAACAGACAACTCCCAGGTCAGTTCCTGGACAAATGTGCCATTTATCACGCAGATGGATCAGGCTAGCTGCACTTCCTGTAGCTCGGCTGAGGACATTCCACTGGGATGGTACAAACTTGCAATACCAAAAAAAAGAAAGAAAAGAAAGAAAAGAAAAGAAAAAAATCCCACCCCAGTCCAATTTGCTTGCTTAATAGCAAGTGAGAACTACAGGCAAATGGTTCAGACCTGAGATATCCAACCAAACTTCGGTATACAATGAAGGAGGACATGGCAACTCATGGTTTATTTCTACTGGTCAATTTTGTCCCAGTTCTTAAGGCTAGCCATGATTTAGCATATTACCTAAAGTACAGGGCTTACTGTGGGTAGTCCCAGATCTGGATTAATGAACCATGTGAATATGCCCTCAGAATTATAGTTCCAACACAAGAAATTTCTAATTTTGAAAAAATTGCTCTAGAGCAGTGATGGCGAACCTTTTTTTGCTCGGGTGCCAAAAGGGCGCGCGCGTGTGCAATAGCGTGCACGTTCGCATGCCCACACCCATAATGCAATGCCCTCCCCCCCCACGCATGTGCACACAACCCCTCCACGCTGCCCCCCCATGCATGAGGAGGCTTTCCTGAAGCCTGGAGAGGGCGAAAAACAGTCCAACGGGCCTACCGGAACTTCATTTCTGAACTTCCAGTAGGCCCGTTGGGTCCATTTTTTGCCATCCACAGGCTCTGGAGGCTTTCCTGAAACCTGGGGAGGGCGAAAACGGCCTCCCACCTGCCCTCCAGAAGGCCAAAAATCAGCTGGCCAGTGCGCACATGCGCGCTGGAACTGACATAGGGCAACACCTTGCGTGCCCTCAGATATGGCTCCACGTGCCACCTGTGGCCCGCGTGCCATAGGTTCACCATCATGGCTCTAGAGATCATAATCCAATTATCTACTATCAGATGTTGCTACCGCATTTATGCTACGTCATTTCATATTTTTAAAAGTGATTATTTTAGTTGAGTTTTTTTTAAACAATGCAAGTGATAGAATTCAGAACTTAGAGTTTAGAAAATTTGGGTCATTTAAAATTATGATTATTGAAAAAGAACTCCAAGAACTCTTTCACCATGTAATATGTGGTGAAAGAAAACATTAATTAAAAGGAGGGGGGAAAACTATATGTACATACAATGACCATTTCAGACTTTCATTACTTTTCTAAAGATCAAAAAATGATATCCCTATTTATAGAAATTGTTAACAGAATTGTTATGTACGATCTTGTCTCTCTGTGGCTCCAAACCCAGTTCACAGGCTGGGAGCTGACAAATTTCACCAACTCAACCTTTAGTGTCAGGAACACAAACATCCTTCCAGGAATTCTTAGGCAACTTTTTCACAACAGTCCTCTTCAGAAAGCTCTTCAGAAAGAGACAAATTCCAAACTTTTGAATGCAATTCAACAACACATTAATTAACAAGTCATTTCCCATTCTGTCAGTCTATAAATGTTAAAGGGATAAATGCTTGTTTCAGACGAACAGCAGAAATGGTGCTTTTCTTTTCAAATCTGTTTTTATTTACACAAATATTTTTTGCATTGGCTAATTGCGGTTATGATTTATGTTATTTTGTTGACATGGCTTGAATGTTTATTAGGAAGGGTGTGCTCTAAATGTGTCATTAGCTACAAACCACATAGCTGGATGCATATCCACAAAAAGTTAGTTTCTAGGCATACCAGATTTTCAGACTGGAGAATAATAATCGCAAACATTTATTTTGAAAAAGAAGACACGCAACACCCCACCATGCTCTCTGGTTTTCTTCAGGTTAGTTTTTGTTTTTAAATGAGATTTTATTCATAGTATTATTATAGAATAATAAACATTTTTGGAACCCATTTATTTTAATATTTATTATTTCCAGTAATGATAACAGTCAAAGGAAATAAAGAGTTACAAATTCCAAGGACAACTACATTCAATTTCTGAATGATGTAATGATAATAATAATGATGATAATAATAATATATATCTGTAACAGGGGTGAAATCCAGCAGGTTCTGACAGGTTCTGGAGAACCGGTAGCGGAAATTTTGAGTAGTTTGGAGAACCGGCAAATACCACCTCTGGCTGGCCCCAGAGTGGGGAGGGAATGGGGATTTTGCAATATCCTTCCCCCAGGAGTGGGGAGGGAATGGAGATTTTGCAGTATCCTTTCCCTGGAGTGGGGTAGGAATGGAGATTTTGCAGTATCCTTCCCCTGTCACGCCCACCAAGCCACGCCCACCAAGCCACATCATGCCCACCAGCCACGCCCACAGAACCGGTAGTAAAAAAATTTGGATTTCACCACTGATCTGTAACCAGTGGTGGTATTCAGCCGGTTCTATCCAGATCGGGTGAACCGATAGCACTGACTGCATGTGGCCCTGCCCACCCACCTGGATGTCAGCATGTCACATTTTTGATGCTGTGCGCATGCTCAGAAGGCTTTGCGCATGCGCGGACAAGGCTTTGTGCATACGCGTGCGCTCACATTTGCGAATCGGTAGGGAAGGTAAGTGAATACCACCCCTGTCTGTAACACCATCAAACATCCACATCTGCCTAACCTAGATCCTTGAAAAAGATTTGATAGGCAGACAAAAATGCCAAATCTAGTCTGAACATCTGGCTGACAGTGTGACAAACTGTAAATAAAAACATTGCTGACTCAGTGAACCAATTTTAGTGTCAATTTTACATGAGTGTTTTCATTAGTCAATTCTGTCTTGTTCCTACAATCTTCACTTTTTTTAAAAAAATCTCTAAATTCATTGTTTAATATCCAAACACAAAGTATAAACTTAAGAGAATACTTTGCACTTTTTCATAAATTGTGCATTTCTAAATGTAATTATATTTTAATTTTGCTATTCAAAAAATATAAATAGAGCAACTAAATCTAGCTTGCAAAAATCTAGATAAACCAATAAATGGAAGCAAAAAGTTAGAGTTTCTATGCTTCCATCTTACACTTGTTCAGAATTCTGCAACTCAGATTTGGCTTATCTTGGAAATAATGGGACAGATTTTTGTTGATCACTTGTTCGGTTGCTTGTAACTCTTTATGATATGATGGACATAGTTCAATAGGATAGTAGTCAGGAATATTTCTTTGAATTGTAAGCTCATGCTCATGATAAGAAATAGTTCTTGCCTTCTGTTGGCCTCTTTTTGTATTGGATTTTATTTTTTTTCAAGTATTAGAATCTTTTCAAGAGACTGTTCCAAATTATATGTAGAATTAGCAATGAATAAATTAGAGTTACAAGCTGTTGTATGAAATATCCTTCTGGGTTTGGTTCCAAGTGGGGAAAAAGACACTGGAAGCATGGAGGTTGTTTGGAAAGATGGTTTAATGGTGGACAGCAGGACCACATGGTTTGAGGTCCTGGGGAAAAGGGGATCACATGCTTCGAAGATGTTGAAGAAGAAGAGAAGAAGGGGTGAGATGCTGAGAGTGCCTGAGTTTTATACCCTCTGTTGGGCCCCACCTTAAGAGTTTCCTGTTCCTGTACAGGAAATGTATCCCATTGGCTGTCAGACTCCCAGGGGGCAGGGGCTCTTAGCTAACTCTGTAGGCTCTGTCTGTGTCCCAGGCTAGTTTGAGTGCTGGCTGATGCAATCTTCCCAGGTGCCATGTGGTGAGATGGCTTTGGGATTCCTATTATGGTTCTTCTTTGTTATGTAGAATAGACTGCCCATTGACAAAGGTGGTGGGGATGAGTGAGTTTGCTTTGGTCTTAATGGTCCATTGACAAAGGTGGGGGCTATTAAGAGTTAGTCTATTTTCTGCCTAAAAACATGTTTCTCCATTTCTCAGCCAGGGAAATATAATATTCTGCCTTTTTTAATATTTCCTAAAATATTTCATTCCTCTAGGAGGGGGGTAGGTGCTAACTTCCTACAAAGCAATGGGTGGAAACTAATCAAGGAGAGAAGCAACCTAGAACTAAGGAGAAATTTCCTGGCAGAACAATTAATCAGTGGAACAACTTGCCTCCAGAAGTTGCGAATGCTCCAACACTGGAAGTTTTTAAGAAGATATTGGATAACCATTTGTCTGAAGTGGTGTAGGGTTTCCTGCCTAAGCAGGGGGTTGGACTAGAAGACCTTCAAGGTCCCTTCCAACTCTGTTATTCTATTCTATTGAAGCATTTTATTTTATTTTATCTAGTATACATTTCTTTTTCTTGCTGAGGAATCTGATTTGTTTTTCAAGATATTTAGCCTTTCTGATAGTACAGCTTCATAGTTATATATCACATCTGGGAAATACAGTATACCTTGATAATATCTACCTTTCCTGGCAGTGTGTTTCTCTATTTTAATATTTTAGCAGATAAAAAATGATTGAAAAAAGCTTATATTTTTATTTCATAATTACCATCACTTTTTCTGAGCCCAGGACAATAAAGTCTGTTACTGCTTCCATTTCTTCTTCACTTGTTTACATTAATTGGCACTAGCAATTGATAAATTTTAGTTAGTTTGTTTAATATTAATGGCAAATCAGTTTTTGCTCTCCTTTCCTTCACCTTCAATAAGCTGTCATTTAAGTCTTCCTCAGATTCTACCAGGAAAACAATACCATTAACATAACTGAGGTTGTTAATATTTCTTCCAGCAATGTTAATTCCAATTTCTGCTTTTCCTAATGCAGCCCTTCTCATTTCTGCTTATAAATTAAATAGATAAGGAGACAATATGTAACAATCTTGGCATCCTCCTTTCTCAATTTTGAACCAATTAGTTGTTTCATACTCTGTTCATATTGTGGTTTCCTGGTCAGCTTACAAATTCTTCAGTTGAGGTGGTCCAGTACATCCATGTTTTTAAGAGCTGTTCATAATTTGTTGTGGTCTATGCAGTCAAAAGGCTTAGTATAATCAATAAAGTAAAAATAAATGTCTTTTTGGAACTCTTTTGCCTTTTCCATTATCCCTCAGATGTTTGCAATGGGATCCCAACTAATTAAAACCATCATCTTGATTTCATTCGGGCATATGCATGAATATTTTCTCGGAACAGAGGTAACTCTTAACCTTGTGCAGATTGCCATGCTGTTGCACGCTATGAAGGTGAGGGGTTGTTCCGTTTCATGCAGGATTTCTCCACACAGAACTGAGGTAAAATTTAAAAATTAACTTTCAGATTGATAGCAATTCTAAAGATCATTATGAAAACATGCAAGCTGCAGACTTCCTCATTATCACTTAAGAGACCCACTTTGTTGACTGTTTACAAAATGGCAGCTAAACAGAAAAGATAATGGTTCTAAATAGAAAATAGCTCAGCTGCTGGGGTTCTTGAAACCGCATTGCTTTCTCAGATAAACAGAACTCTGTGAGATTCCGGATAAAGAAAACTGTAAGATTCTATATTTACTCAATAAATTTATGTTACCCATCTCATTATCCAAAGCAACTCTGGATTCTTACTTGGAACTGTTCAAGAATCTGACATGGAACCTTGGCAATTTAATCAGTCCCTTTGCTTCAATAACAGATTCCCATGCCATGCTTTGCACATGCACAAAATCATATGCCTAAAAAAGATACACAATTCTATCTTTCAATATTTAGCAAAGGAGTGATACTTTGCTCTGAAGGAGTTTTTTGTTCAAAGCTGAGATATAGCAGAGGGCCCCTTCAAATGTGGCCTGTGGGCCTTGAGTTTGACACCCCTGGTCTACTGGTTTGTAAGTCAGCACCTTCACCACTGGCTCTCAACACATATCCACAGTATCAGTACCAGGAGCCTGAAAGTGAATGTGTTCCCACTTCACTTCTCCCTTGGTCTCTAAGGGACATCATTTAATTGCCTAGGTATCTTTATGGGTGGCGGTTAGTTGCTCGTCTAGAGCTTCCTTTGAGGCAAGATGATAACGTGTGATCTGTCAATTATGATGAATGAATAACATATTTTGAGTTTTTATCTTTTCCCTGGATTTGCAGAACTTTCTCTGAACTTACGTTTTCAAACAAGGCGTAGCAAAATAGGATGAACATTTATGATTTCTCTGAAAGCATAACTCTGCTTTTTGGATAAATGAGCAAAAGAAGCTGTCCGTTATCTGTTAAGCTGCTGGTTGTAAAAAAAAGAAAAGAAAATTTGTATTGTTTTATGACAAGAATGTAATAAGTATTTGAAGACGCTTATTAGAGTTACTTGCTCGTATGCTATTTATATGGTTGACTTATTTGTTCAGTCCACAAATGTCATAGCTGATTTTTTTATCTATTCTAAATAGGGTTCATTTAAAAAGTAATTGTTTGTTTTATATGTTTATTGCAATGACCTTTTGCTAAATGCAAATGAGGGATGACTGACTCACTTGTAACTATGTTAGAGAGAAAATATCTGCCAAGTATGTGTACCATAGTTTACAGCATGTTCACACAAAAGTTGACACTCATATTTGATTCTCTGGATCCTGTTTTGTATGGTAGCAACAGGGGTGGGTTCCTCCCGGTTCGGACCGGTTCTCCCGAACCGGTAGCAGCCCGCTGGTGATGTCACGATAATGTCAGCGAACCGGATCGGTCAGTGCCGGTCCGTGGGGGCCGCCATCTTTTTTTTTGAATTTTTTTTTGAAATTTTTTCCCCCCTTCTGAGCATGTGCAGAAGCCGACTTCTGGCACTGTGCATGCGGCCGCCCTCTTTTTTTTCGGTTTTGTTTTTTTGTTTTGTTACTGCGCAGCACGTGTGCGCCCACGAGGCGCCCCCACGCGGCATGGGAGGGAGCAAACCGGCAGCGAGGTAAGTTGGAACCCACCCCTGGGCAGCAACTATGAAAATCAAGGCTGTTTGCAGAAGAAGAGGTATAAAACAACAAGATTTTAGAATATTGTGTTAGAAGAGTCACAATCAGCCTTAGAAAGGATGGTAAGGGTTTCTCCAGAATTGTTTATAGGAAGTCCTCCATCCATAAAATCTGTAGCATATTTGCAAGACAGCCTGTTTTAATGCATTTTGAGGAAGATTACGAGTGCAACTTTGCTTCCAGTAAAAAACAAACTTTACAGAGTGCTCAGTGCCCATGGATGTCTGTGTAGTGTTGGGTCACACTGTGTCTTGCCAGATATCCAGAAAGGTGATTTGTAGTAATAAACCAGAGGAAGCAGTTGAAAATAACAATACAGATTAGAAAAATGATTACTTTTGTTAGCAAAAGAAGAAAGAGTTGAATGTATTAAAATATTCTCATTTTACTCGTATTTAAAGTATTTTGATCACTTTGCAGTGGAGTCAACTGGACTTTGCTTCAGAATCGTGTGAAATGAAATCCAGGAGGATCTCTGAGTTCTTCAGGGAAGAATTCTTTCAGCTTAATGTTTTAAACACTTTAGGCAAACATTGGCTCTGTGCAGTTTGATTCTGCTCTTATCCAGGACTGCCCTCAGGGAGCAGTTAAAAGAAAAACCAAGATGGCAACTGCAAACATGCAACTGAAGTGTTGACTACCCTAAAGACATCTCTACTTTCATCTGGGTGGTAGAATAGAAAGCTCTAGCCCAGTAATGGCGAACCTTTTCGGCAACGAGTGCCCAAACCGGAACACGCGTGCATGCGCGTGCATGTGCGTGCATGTGCGTGCATGTGCGTGCATGTGCGTGTGCTGGAGCACCAGAAACCCGAAGACCAGCTGGCCGGCATGCGCATAACTGTTTTCAGGCTGTTTCTTGGACCATTTTCTGGCCATTTTTCTGGCCATTTTTCTGGCCGTGTTCTGGCCATTTTTCTGGCCGTTTTCAGGCCGTTTTTTGGCCATTTTTGAAAAACAGGCTGAAAATGGCCCCCAAATGGCCTGAAAATGGCCTGAAAACAGCCCTGTTTTTTGGCTGTTTTTGGGGCTGTTTTCTGGCGCTCCGGCACCCACGAAGACCAGCTGGCCAGCATGCATGTGCGCGCCGGAAACCAGAAGAGCAGCTGGCGATGGCGTGCATGCCCACAGAGAGGGCTCTGCGTGCCACCTCTGGCACACGTGCCATAGGTTCGCCATCACGGCTCTAGCTTCTCTCGTTCTGTTCAAACAGAAGAACACGTCCAGAGCAGTGAGAGCAGAAGATTCTCCTATATTCTGTCTATTTCTGAAATGTTTATGTTAATCAGATATGATGTGCTGAGTGGTATACTCTTTGAATGCATTAAGGATAGCATTTCTTCTTCATTATGAAACCGAGCTGCACATGCCTACGAAACAAATACAGATAATCCTCGACTTACAAACAATCCCTTGTATTATAAGGGGCGTGCATAAGTGCACCAGCGTGCCTACCGTCCCTGTCCTACTGTCCTATTGTCATCATCTATCTGTATTCACTTTGATTATGTTTATGTTTATACCTATACCTGCTATCTTGTACATGTTTGACAAATAAATAAATAAATAAAATAGAATGACCAAAAAAAAAATCCTTTCAAAGTTACAATGGCACTAAAAAAAGGGACTTAGGAATGATCCTTACAAAAGGTCAGCATCCTCACAGTCATGTGATTAAAATTTGGATTCTTGACAACTGGCATGTATTTACAATGGTTGCATACAGGTGTCACATGATTGTCGACCTGGTGTTCAATGAACGAGGTCAATGTGAGAAGCAGATTCACTTAACACTTAGCAATAGCACTAATAGAGCCGCGGTGGCGCAGTGGTTAGAGTGCAGTACTGCAGGCTACTTCTGCTGACAGCCGGCTGCCTGCAATTGGGCAGATCAAATCTCACCAGGCTCAAGGTTGGCTCAGCCTTCCATCCTTCCGAGGTGGGTAAAATGAGGACCCAAATTGTAGGGGGCAATATGCTGACTCTGTAAAACTGCGTAGAGAGGGCTGTAAAAGCACTGTGAAGCGGTATATAAGTCTTGCTACTTAACACTTGCAAGATTTGCTTAAAAGCTGCAGTGATTTGCTTAACAACTGTGGCAAAAAGGTCATAAAATTGGGCATGACTCACTTAACAACTGGCTTGGTTGGCAATGGACATTTTCACTCAACTGTGATAGTAAGTTGAGGATAATTGGTTTTTAAGAGTAGGGTTACCTGATCTTGTTTGGAAAAATCCAGATGACAGATATATAGCACTAAAGAGATTTTTTTAAAAAACTCTATACAAATGCTAAGCAGCATATATAAGCAGAACTCACACATACTGCATCAAGCCACAGTGTGTACTAGCCCAGACATTAATTTATGAACTATAGTTTATGATTTAGCATGTTGACCAAACCCAACCAGCTGTGGTTTCTTCAACAAACATGTGCTCTAGTTGGACATTACACTCAGTTACTGAAAAATAATTGATTTATTGACATGAGAAAAATGTATTAAGTAGTAGGTGGATAAACTTTATTATGGCCAGAAGAAACAAACATACAAATATAAAAATCAAACCTGATGGAACCTTTAGGAAGTGTCTTCTGACACATCCTCAAAGCTAAGCAGTAAAACCTGGTGAGATTATAGGTGATCTGAAAGTTTTTGTTAATTAGTAGGAAAGCCATGCAATCATTATATAACTGTCTCTCTAGAAAAGGGAGAATTGCATTGAATGTAAACCCTATAATATTCAAGCAGTGCTATATAAATATCATTGTATTGAAATAATATATTGTAATATATTCAGATTTACAACAACCTAACTTTAAAAAGGAGGGAGAGATAAGATGTTATGAGTCTCCCATCATGTAAAGTTAGGGTCCAGCAAAAGCTGGAAAAATGAATCAGATTAAATTATAGTTCAGGATCCAGGAGGTGTTGTATGCTCACTTCATTAACCTGGTCTCTTTTCAATATACACTAATTGGCCGGGATTGTATTTCCTGGATTAGGGCCTTCTTCCAATTGGATTAAAAACTCAAAATGAGCTGGGTCAAACACAACAGAATCCATTAAACTTATTCCAGTAATTCATTGCTGCTACTCACACTCTACTTACTATTCTGGCAAGCCCGTCTCTAATCTAAGGACAGTATCAGTGACACATTTAGGTGTGCAAAAATAGCTCTAGAAACCTAGATTTCATTGACTCAAATGGCCTAAAAATTGTTATATAGGCCAAGGACCATCCCAAATAGAAACTATATCAGAGTTTCTGATGTGCTTACCAGGAGTCTGGGCACTGTCCAAGATGGGATCCAAAAAGAGAAGGCAGTGGCTATGGCTATGTAATCCAAGTCTCATATTGAGGTTACATGATCATGTGTTTGATCATGCAATCATGTCCACCATCTTGACTTTTGGTTACCCTTGAGGATGCTTCTATCAGAATCTGTTTGGCCTTCAGGTTTATTTATTTATTTTGATATTGCACACACAATCTGCTTAATTTTACTGCAAAATCCTGGTTTATGGAACTTGATCCTAAGTGTCAGGTGTTAGTTATTACTTGTAGCGCTGTGGAAAAATTGTGAAAACTGGCTATGCATACGGCTCCCTCCACCCCCTTTTTTTTTCCAGGCTGAGATCAAGTTTAATGACTATTTTCAGATGAATTATTCCAAAGAATAGAAAATGTACACTGCGGCACATTATTTAGATTTATTAACATAGTAGATCTATTTACATGTGAATATCTGTCCAGAATATGGATATGACAATTGGATTGTCCTAATAAAGTTCTCGCTTCATATCAGTTTGCATGACCCAACAGCATTGCTACATGACTAGTTGCAGATGTGCAGAAACAATAAAATCACATATTATGTAAGCATGTTTAGTTTCAGTCTGGGAGCTGTTCAAATTCTGATTTCGAAGGGAGAGAGGATTGGAAATCCTTAAAATAAACAAATAATTAGAAATCCATCCATATTCTTTTTATCCCATACATCTTTCTTTACATACTACTACCACCCCTTAAAAAAGAAAAGAAAAAGCATAATCATCTGAACATTTTTTTCAGGTAAATTTTTGGCAATCAACACATCAGGAATTTACTATAAGCCTGATCACAGCCAGAAGAAGATTTTTTTTTAACCTACCTCAGCAGGCAGTTTTCACAGTCTTTGCATCCCAATTAATAAATCATACCTAACCACTGATTGTAAAGTTGATGATTTCTTTTATAGCTTCAAGTTATTAAATCATTAGAATGTACTATGCAAAGATTTAAGATCACCTATGCTGAAAACTTCTTGTCAGATTTATCTGCTCTCCCTCTTTATATCCCACCACAATTTGTATGGCCGATCACAGCTAAGGTTGCCATATATACGAACAGTCGGAGGAGAACAAGGACAATTGGAAAGGAGAACAAATGGGGAAAAGGAGGACACATTAACTGTTTGACTTTCTTGGCATCCATGACAAAAACTACAATGGAAAACTGCAAAAAAAGAAAAGAAAGATACTTAGGCTGACATATATATGAAATTACTTTTTCCAGCATCAGAAAGGCTGGTTTTTCAATCACAGGAATATGCCAAGGTTGATTAGGAGGCAAAAGTCTTCGATGTGCAGCTGACTTTAAGGAGATGCCCGCTGGAAGACATGAGAACAAAAAGGAGAACATGTCCTCCTTTTGATGGATGCTTGCAGGGGTGGGTTCCTACCAGTTCGGACTGGTTCGCCCGAACCGGTAGCGACCCGCTAGTGACGTCATCCGAACCGGATCGGTGGTTGCCGGTCCGTGGGGGCTGCCATCTTTTTTTAAATTTTAAAAAAAAAATTTTTTTTTCTGAGCATGCTCAGAAGGTGACTTCCAGCACTGTGCATGCGGTCGCCATCTTTTTTTGGCTTTATTTGTTTTATTTTTATTTTTTTTCAAATTGAAGACCAGCAGCACCTCTACCTAGGATCG
>QLTV01001318.1:3029475-3041638 GCA_003457575.1 Thermophis baileyi | reverse complement strand
TCCTCCTCCTCCTCCTCCTCCTCCTCTTTAAATCTTCATGTTATTATTATAGACAGTGAAGAATAAAGTTAACCTGCTGTATTCATACTTGATAATTGGAAAAGTTTGGTGTGACTCTATCTTTAGGAGAAGAGGAAGGAATGGGTATCTATGTGAGGGATGAAGGAGAGATGTGTTCAGTTTGCAGCTTAAATTTAACTTCTCACTTTTAAGTTACCATTATCAGTCTCAGTGATTAGGAGATGCAAAGCCATTGCAGTTTTTTCATATAATGGAAAATTATTAAAGCAGCATTCCCCTGCTGGATGCCTTCCTGATGGGCTGTATTACAACTTCCAGGATTTCTAATTCTGGACAAGTTGGCTCGGAATTTAGGGTCTGTATTTAATGTTTGATGTGTAGTTTAATACACCAGGCTGCGAAAAATTCCAATTGACTCACCGTGGGTGATTGCAAAGTGATTTCCTTTGTAGCTTCCTATCAGTGTTGGGTCAATTTCTCTTGTTATTTTGCCCAGCTTGGTCATTGTGAAATTCAAAATCACCTCAGCAACCGCTGAGCCTCAGTTCTCTCTGACAACAGAAAGACAGGAAAGAGAAATAGACCACTTCTTTTTGTTTTTAATAACATGGGTCAAGTTGCCAATGAAACATATGAAATCAATGGCCCATTTCATGTGAAAAGCTCTGGGCTCAAGAAAACCTTTCCACAGCTGCTCTATGATACGAAGATGACAGATTGATCTTTTTTCTCCATTTTACCTTTCACAGGGATGTTGTGCAAATAGCAACACCCTGATGCTAGAAAGTTGTAAATATCCTGCAAGTGTGAAATCCGTGCATTCATCACTTAATGTTAGTCATTTTAACACGATAGGATGTCATCCATTAACTGCACAGCTGACAGTTTTAAACATACCTGAGAAGAGGCCTGATCTCTTCACTTTTGCCTGTCTATTTCTTTCACAGCAGAAACATCTGGTCATTTCAAAACTGTAATTTGTGGACACTTTGCACTCACAATGGAATGTCCAAAAACAGCTCTGAAAAACTTGGCTGTTTTTCCCCTGCCAAAGGAGCTGGCCTGGACTTGAGCAACCATTGTTATAAATCTGCCTTTGCTTTTTCAGTCCGTCAACAGAGGATGGAGTCAAACGCGTCACGAGGCCTTGCTAGAGAGTGAAGCAAGGCACTCTGGCAAAAAAATAAAACAAAATAAAGAGCGCTGGTGTGTTAATTGGAAGAGCAGAATAACTGAGTCAAGAGGATGAGTAATTGCTTTATTTATTTAGCAAATTTATATGGTTGCCCACTTCACTGAATGTGACTCTGGACAGCATGCAATAATAATTAAAACAAAATTGCAACCATCAAAACACTTAAAACGGTAAACATAATAAAAATAAATAAAAAGCAAGATTGCGGGAGAATAACAGCCTTCCAAGCACAGTAGAACCATCTAGCAGTTTCTCCAGGGGATCCACAGGCCTGACGAAAAAGATCTACATTTTGTGGGTTTTCTGAAAAACTACAGATAGTCCTGAACTTACAACCATTTGTTTAGTGACTGTTTGTAGTTAACGACAGCACTGAAAAAGGTGATTAAATGACTGCTTTTCACACTTACTACATTGCAGTATCCCCATGGTCACATGATTAAAATTCGGGCACTTGGCAACTGGCATGTATTTGCACAGTCCTGAAATCATGTGATCACTATTTGTAAACTTCCTAGCTGGCTTCCGACAAGCAAAGTCTTTTTTTTTGCCAAGATTGTTAAGCAAAGCACTGTTTAACAAGTGAATCAAGCAGTTGTTAAGCAAATTCAGCTTCCCCCATTGATGTGTCTTATCAGAAATTGGTTGGGAAGGTAGCAACTGTTGATCACATGACCCTAGGATGCTACAACTCTTGTAAATACATGCTTCTTTCACAAGTGTCTGAATTTTGATCATGTGACTGTGAAGATGCTGTGATTGTCATAAATGTTTGTACCGGGCAAAAGGCATCTGTAGAGGGGCATCAAAAAGTCAAGATGACAGATATGACCACCGCATGGAAGCCACTCCCCTTTTTATGTGCTTCACACAGTTGTGACTTCTGACTCCTTCCTGATCAGTTCAATTTTGTCCTTTAATGGAAGATTTTTTTTTTTTAATTTTCAGGAGCCACACCAAATTAGATTTTGCAGTGACACTGCACATGTGTGGGTATCTGTATTACTGGAAATCTATTTCATTCAATATAATCAATGAAGTATAAAACAGGGAGGCCAGATTTGACACTTCCTCCTGTAAATCTGCAGTGAAAGAAAGAAAGAGGTCTCAGCGGCTACTCTCAATAAGGAACGAACTGAAACTCCGGAACTTGAATGCTGCAAATCAAGTGGCTTTTTATGAGACTTAATTAACATGCTTTCGAAAGATGTGATTAAGGAGGCAATACACAGGGAGACAAATCTGATGATACCTCACTATAAATGTGCGGTGGAAGAACAGAGCATTCATTGTTTATGAAACTTAACTGGTAGAGTTAATAGAATAGAATAGAATAGAATAGAATAGAATAGAATAGAATAGAATAGAATAGAATAGAATAGAATAGAATAGAATAGAATAGAATAGAATAGAATAGAATAGAATAGTTGGAAGGGACCTTAGAGGTCTTCTAGTCCAACCCCCTGCTTAGGCAGGAAACCCTGCTATCATGTCTCCCCCTGGTCTTCTCTTCACTAGCCTAGCCATGCCCAGTTCCTGCAACCGTTCATTATATGTTTTATCCTTGAATCCCCTAATCATCTTGGTTGCTCTTCTCTGCACTCTTTCTAGAGTCTCCACATCTTTTTTACATTGTGGTGACCAAAACTGAATGCAGTATTCCAAGTGTGGTCTTACCAAGGCATTATAAAGTGGTATTAACACTTCACATGATCTTGATTCTATCCCTCTGTTTATGCAGCCTAGAACTGTGTTGGCTTTTTTGGCAGCTGCAGCACACTGCTGGCTCATATTTAAGTGATTGTCCACTAGGACTCCAAGATTCCTTTCACAGTCACCACTATTGAACAAGGTACCACATATACTGTACCTATACATTTTGTTTTTCTTGCCTAAATAGAGATAAGAGATAATAAGAGATAAATAGAAATAAGTAGAACCTTACTTTTTTCACCATTTAATTTCATTTTGTTGGATAATGTTCAAGTCTGTCAAGATCCTTCTGTATCTTAAGTCTATCCTCCAAAGTGTTGGCTATTCCTGCTAGCTTGGTGTCGTCTGCAAATTTGATGAGTTCCCCATCTATCCCCTCGTCCAAATCATTGATGAATATGTTGAAGAGTACTGGGCCTGAAACAGAGCCTTGGGGTACTCCACTGCATACTTCCCTCCATGTAGATGCAGTTCCATCGAGGACTACACGTTAAGTGCGGTTGGTCAGCCAGTTATGAATCCATCTGGTGGTGATATTGTCTTTCTCTCTTTTTTTTTTTTTTTCTAGCTTGGCTTTAAATGTATATAAATGCATTGCCTATACCACATTTCATTTTCTCCTTCCCTCCTTGCACTTCACCAAGTGATAAGGGAAGCGGCTGGCTCTGATCTGATGGTTTTTGTCATAGGGACACTGAACCAGCCGTTCTGGATCCATGAGAGACGTGGGAAGGCTGCTGGGTGGTTGTCCTCCTAAAGATGATGAAAAATAAATTATTGAATAGAAAGGCACTATTAAATAGCAAGGTACCCAGATGCATATGCTAAGACTCAGTAGAAAGCATAACAGATTAAAAAAAAACCATTTTAATGCTAATGTGTCTAAAACCATCCTAAATGTGTGTTCTCTCAACTTTTTCTTGCTTATTTTGACTTGCATTCCTATTCTACATTTTATAGTAATTTTTTTATAAGTTGGAACTGTTTTTCCCCTTTGTGTAAAGACAGATGCAAAAAACGAGTTACCATATTTTTCGGACTATAAGACGCACCAAGATTTCGAAGAGGTAAGTAAGAAAAAAAGTTTTTGCCCTCCCCCAGCCCCCAGGAGCACTCTGCAGACCTCCCAAACCCTCTGCGCACCCCGTTTTTGTGATAAATGGGCTGTTTTTTGCCCGTTTTTTGCAAAAATGGGGGCGTTTTTGTCCTCCCCCAGCCCCTAGGAGCACTCTTCAGACCTCCCAAACCCGCTGCGCACCCCGTTGTTTTCACAAAAACGGGGGCATTTTTGCCCTTCCCCAGCCACCAGGAGCACTCTGCAGACCTCCCAAACCAGGGGTGGGTTCTGGATCCTTTTGCTGCCGGTTCGCTCAGGGTCACGCTGTGCGCACGCGTGCGCTTTGTGCGCGCACCCTCAGCAATCAAAAATTAGCTTCTGCACATGCGCAGAAGCAAAATCCAAGATGGCGGCCCCCACAGAGACACCGACAGAACTGGCTCTGTGACATCATCGCTGAGTTACTAACGGTTCTAAAGAACCGGATAGCACCGGTAAGAACCCACCTCTGTCCCAAGCCCTCTGCACACCCCATTTTTGTGAAAAAACGGGCTGTTTTTCACCCATTTTTTGCAAAACGGGGGCGTTTTTGCCCTCCCCAAGCCCACAGGAGCACTCTGCAGACCTCCCAAATCCTTTGCGCACCTGTTTTTGCATGGGGCAGGGCTTTGGGAGGCCAAAAATGGCTGTATTTGGTGTATAAGACGCACCAACATTTCCACCCTCTTTTAGGGGGGGGGGAAGTGTGTCTTATACTCTGAAAAATATGGTAAGTAGTTCTGCTTTCTCCCTGTTGCTTGTCACCTTCCTGCCACTTTCTCCCAGCAATGGACCAATTGTTTCCTTGACTTTTTTTCTTGTTTTTAACATGTTGGAAGAAGCTTTTTTTTTGTTATTTTTTTTTACTTTTGTCGCAAGCCTTTGTTTGTTGTGAGCCTTAGGTTTCCTCACTTCATTTTTGAAGAGATTGGCCAGAAAATAGATTAGATGCAGCAAATGAGCAGAAGCAGGTAAATACCAGGGAGACAGGGATTTATTGGGATAACTGACTCTCTGAGGTCCATGTTCCTTGAAGTACCAATTCACCTTCACTCATGCCCTCCTTGAAGGCCAATATAGGAAAAATCCTATTCAGAGAAGCAATGCCCCTGTCATATAGAAACATGTGCTTTTCCAGTGCATATACTAGAAAGATATTTGTATCAGCCCCATCTCACCAATACTGTATAAATACCCACCATACACAGCACAATTTTATACCTCCCTGCTGCTTCCAGATACTAATCCTGCTCCAATATTCAGTGTTGCCAGGTTCTGCAGAGCAGCGATTAAAATTCATCTGATGTTGACCTTTGCCTCAAACCTGCCTTAGTGAGTATTTTGATCTGTTAGTTAAAAGTGTTTTGTATTATGATAGCTTTGGCTATATATTATTCTTTTGTGTTTTTTATATTCATTTAATGTTTTTAATCCCTTTTAATACTTTTTTAGTTTTGTGTATGTGTGTGTTCAACTCTGTATGTTTTTAACTTTGTGTATTATATATTTTTTTATGATTAATTGTTCGTATTTCACCCTTCTTATGCTGGTCTATGACCATTCTAAGGATTTGATTTGAGTTGAGTTGCATGTTAAAAATAAAGTCATGCGACTGAGACAAACTCAGTGGGAAGAAGTCTTCCTTGTTTCCATGGCTTCAACTGCAGGGATGATGAGTGCTCATTGTTGAGGGACTTGAAAGAACAAGTCAGGAACAAATCGTCCTGGAGAAAATGTATGGTCGCTGGGAGTTAAAAGCAACTTGATGGCACATAATCAATCAATCCATCAATCAATAGGCAGAGGCAGGGGTGGGTTCTAACTTACCTCACTGCCGGTTCACTTCCTGCCGCGCCGCGTGGCCGCACCTTGTGGGCGCGCGTGCGCCTTATAGGCATGCACGCATGTGCAGTGCAAAAAAAAAAACCACACACCAAAAAGATCGCGATGCATGCGCAGTGCCAGAAACTTGGCTTCTGTGCATGTGCAGAAGAAAAATAAAATTCAAAAAATTAAAAAAAAAAGATGGCGGTGCCCACGGACCGGCACCAACCGAACCAGATCGTTGACATCATTGTGACATCACCAGTGAGTTGCTACCAGTTTGGACGAACCGGTCTGAACCAGGAGGAACCCACCTCTGGGCAGAGGGTATTGGAGTACTTTAACAGGGAGGTGACTTTAACATGCGCCACAATGATCAACACAGACAGATCTTACATGAGCATTCTGGTGTGAAGGCACCTGAGAAATTGGGGAGGAAGGATTGCAAAAAGACTTCAGTGAGGCACATGGACCTGGCATGAGGAAAGGGCAGGGGTGGGTTCCTCCCGGTTCATACTGGGTCGCCCAAACTGGTAGCGAACCGTGGGTGATGTCACAATGGCGTCAATGACCCGCTTTGGTCAGTGCCGGTCTGTGGGCGCCGCCATTTTTTTCTGAGGATTTTTGGTGAATTTTTGGAGTTTTGTGCCGTTTGTGCTCTGCTGCTGCTTCGGAAATGGCCCTCCCGCCTGCCCCCCGGGTGTATGCTGACCTTTATTCTTCACCCGAAGCACAGCTGATCAGCTCCTCAGCTGTGTTTAGGGCCGATTATAGTGACTGAGCATGCGCGGAAGAAGAATTGCACTGGGGGAACACGCGCGTGCAACATCCCGATGCACACTGGTGGTGAAGGTAAGTGGAACCCATCCCTGAGCCACGTCCACAGAGTGGTAGTAGAAATTTTTGGAACCCACCCCTGGGAAAGGGCCATGAATTTTAAAAAAAAAGTGGACAGGAAGATTTTGTCTCGTCTCTCTAGGCCAGAGGACAATCAATTCAGGGGTTTCAGAACTAACAACTGACAGGTCATAATTAACTTGTGGAACACACTACCAAACTTCAAAAGGAGAATGAATTAATTCATGGAAGATAGATTCATTGTGGCTATTTATTTTTAAGGATAGATGTTACCTCTGCATTTGAGGAAGCATGGCTCCCAATATCAATGGTAGTAGAACAATGGTATCTTGTTCTATGGTCAATCAACTTTTATTTTGCCTTCTCCTGGTCGATGGTAAGTCAGTGAGCTGAGAAAACTATGAGCATTTACAAGGGCCCAAAGAATGTGTTATTGTCCTACTCTTTCTATTGTTGTGTTCCATGTACCATTAGCATCTTCCTAGCTGGGTCTGGCTGTTCTACTTAAGCTGAATTTGTTTTATGGAAGCATGATTGTCAATTGCCTTGTACATATACAGTCTGTGCCAAAAAGTAGAGCATGCATTTGGGAGGGGTATGTAAATCATTTAAATTTACAGAGGGTTTTGGTTTTTTGCTTAATTTTTAAATGATCGTAGATTATGTCTCCATTGATGGTTCTGTCTCAAAGCAGGACATTCTGCTACTGCCTTGGATTTGAGGTTGCGAGCCTTTATTCTGTTGGATGAATGAGCAGTTTTCAGAGCCAAGACATACGTTTCTCCCCATCAGACTCCTTCATAAAAAGGTTGCATGTGTTGCTAGACTTGATAAATGAATAAACTGCATTTCTGACTGTCTAAAAAGTAGGCTGCTTTATTTCACAAACAGAAAAGATATTCTGGATTTCTCCCCAGTCATTTACAGGGCAAAACGTTTTATTAATCCACGCTGTGCAGACACTTGTGTCATCCAATGAGCAAATCTCACATATTTCAGTCTTTTTAAAACATATCCTGGTGTGCTGTCATTTCCACTCACAAGCCCCAGGAAATACAAAGCTGCGCTATGGATTGTGACAGCAAAAATGGATTATTCAGAAATGAATAAAACTTCATATCGGTGGTGTAGCCAGCAACTTATGTTTTAGCCAAAGTGAATTTATAGGAAAGAGCAGACCCCTTGAAGTCCACCCAGAAGCTTACTAACCTCCATTAAACCTATTTCTTGGGGTAAAGTTTTAGTTATCTCAGCCTGAAAATAAACACGCGACACACCACCTGTATTGTGCAGCAAGGAGGCAGCCTTTTTCACATTCCAGGTTGGTCTTAATTTGGGCTTTTCCTCATTACCAACATGGTATAATGATTAAGATAGGGCTTTGTGAATGCAGGGACTCTGTAGGCGCTCTTTATTTTTGTCAGAATAGCAAAAGGAACCTTACTTACAGAGTCATAAGCCATGCCTTGGTAAGGCCACACTTGGAATACTGCATCCAGTTTTGGTCACCACGATGTAAAGAAGATGTTGAGACTCTAGAAAGAGTGCAGAGAAGAGCAACAAAGAGGATTAGGGAACTGAGGGCTGAAACATATGAAGAATGGTTGCAGGAATTGCTTAATGAAAAGAAGGACTAGGGGTGATATCGTAGCAGTGTTCCAATATCTGAGGGGCTGTCGTAAAGAAGGGGGGGTCAACCCATTCTCCAAAGCACCCAAAGGCAGGACAATGGATGGAAACTAATCAAGGATAGAAGCAACCTAGAACTAAGGAGAAATGTCCTGTTAGGTAGAACAATTAATTAGTGGAAGGACTTGCCTCCAAAAGTTGCGGGTGCTCCAACACTGGAGGTTTTTAAAAAGAGACTGGACAAACATTTGTTTGAAATGGCATAGGGTTTCCTGCTTGAGTATGGGGTTGGATTAGAAGACCTCCAAGGTCCCTTCCAACTCTGTTATTCTGTTATATTCTATTATACTCTTGGGGGTCTGTGCACAGTGTTGTGATGCAGGTATGAAAGGGATGCGACTTGCCTTGTGACATCCTGATGCTGTTTTCATCACTCTGATCCCTGTTGGTCCCTCTGCAGTGCCAGTATCACAGAAGGATACAAACCCAGCCTTAGTCACAGAAGCAAAATGGGTGACTTGGGTCCAGTTGTTCTCTTCCACTCCAATCTACCCTACAGGATGGTGGTGGTGGTGGTGGGGGGGAAGTAGCAGAAAGATGTGTAATTCCAACCTTCTTGTACTTCTGGAGGAACAGCCAGATGTAAGTCTAGCAAACAATATTCCCACCCATCTAAGCCATAAACAACATAAACCACATGGAATTTGCTGCCCCATTGCTGGTCTCTGTCTTACTTCTACCAACTAGATTCCGCCACCATCTGACTTCCCTCCAAAGTGTTGGGAGATAAAGCAAGTCAGAGTTGATACGCTTTATGGCTGCTCTTGGACAGTAATGGACTAAGGAGACAATGCTGCTGTCATGTTAGCATAACTAAGGACGATTTCCCTGTCTTGTATATGGGCTAGGATGAGATGAAGGCAGTCTTGTGTGGGCCAATAGGAAAAAAAGGCGGTCAGCCTCGGTTGTGCCCTACATACTGTTAGGTGCAAGGCAAACATAGTCTCGAAAAATCAGTTACTGTCTAAAAAGAAGCCACCACAAAAAAACAGAGATGCATTTAAATGCTGGAAGTCAACTGGGTGACCTTGGGATAGTTACTCTGTCTCTCAACCCTAAGACAGTGGCAAACCACTTCCGAAAACTTTGCTAAGAAAACTGCAGGGACTTATTCAGGCAGTTGCCAGGAGTCAACACTGACTCAGAGGAGAAAACATACACTTTGTATTTAATATGGCAGCAATTTTGCAAGGGGGCAGGGAAATCACATGGTTTCTTAGTTCTGCAAGTTTGGTTTAGAAAGTGGTCAGTCTTCTCCGATATGGTGCTCTTCAGTTCTGCTGGATTTCAATAAAGAGGCATCCCAGACTCAAAATAGATGTAAGGTTGAGCATGTGGTTTAAAAAAACAAGTTTAAAACAACCCGGGCAGGTTACAGGTAATCCTTGATTTATAACTACAATTGGGACCAGAATTTCCATTGTTAAGTGAGTCATCCCAATTTTATTACTTTTTTGCCCTGTTTGTTAAGTGAATCACTATGGTTGTTAAATGAATCAAGTAGTCATTAAGTAAATCCAGCTTTCCCCATTGAGTCTGCTTGCGGGAAGCCATCTGAGAGAGTCATCCAGGTCATGGTTGTCCCAAAGGTGCTTTTTCAGGAGGCAACTGGACTTCCTTGTTTTTTCTTTTGAAGACGTTTCGCTTCTCATCCAAGAAGCTTCTTCACCTCTGAAGAAGCTTCTTCATGAGCTGAAGAAGCTTCTTGGATGAGAAGCGAAATGTCTTCAAAAGAAAAAACAAGAAAGTCCAGTTGCCTCCTGAAAAAAGCACCTTTGGGAAAAGCCATTTGGGAAGATCATAAATCATAATCACATGACCCCAGGATGCTGTAACTGTCATAAATACATTTATGACAGTTACAGCAAGAACCCAAATTTTGATTCTATTACTGTGGGAATGCTGTGATGGTCGTAAGTGCAAGGACCAGTCATAAGTCACTTCTTTCCGTGCCTTTGTAACTTCAAGACACACATCAGATGCCAGGAAAATGTTTTGCACCTCCTGTCCTCTAGAACAGGGGTCTCCAACCTTGGCCACTTTAAGACTTGTGGACTTCAACTCCCAGAATTCACTGGCTGAGGAACTCTGGGAGTTGAAGTCCACAAGTCTTAAAGTGGCCAAGGTTGGAGACCCCTGTTCTAGAGCAGCAGTCACCAACTGGTGGTCCGTGAGAAAATTTTGGTGGTTCGCAGAAAAATTATTTGCATTTTTTATATTGCACTAAATCAGGGGTCCTCAAACTACGGCCTCTGGGCCGGATCCGGGCATTGAACATTTGTGTTGCTGCAGAGAGTCTCTCCCTTTGGGGTCTTTGTCCGTGAGAAAATTTTTTTTTTTTTCAGAAAAATTATTTGCATTTTTTATATTGCACTAAAAAAAATCATATTAGTGGTCCGCGGGATTTAAAATTATGAATTTAGTGGTCCCTGAGGTCCGAAAGGTTGGTGACTCCTGTTCTAGAGGACCTCTGGATTCTGGCAGAGAAGGGGAATTGGTTGGGAAAAATAGGGAAAAGGTTAATCCCATTTTCTCTAGCCCCGGATTAGGTTAGGGCTGGAGCAATATGTGCATATTCACCTGCTTATAATTAACTTTCAATCAAGAGTACATTTGTTAGTTTTATGTCAAATATCGGAATTGTTTTTTCAAAATAAAATATTTATTTATATTTCCATAATATATAAATCAACAAGCAACCAGGAGTTTTTTTTTAGCTGATTTATTGATTAGGCAGTCACCAATCCATAAGGTTTCAAAGCCTGCTTAAGGAAAAAACATTGATGGAGGGAAGGTGTTGAAGCCTTGTTGGAAGAGAGCCCCATAAATGGAGAGACCACTGCCAACAATAGCTCTCACTGTTGTCCACCGCAGCCTAACTTTCTTCCAGTTTAGCAATTTAAATTGTTCAGAATTTTCAAAAGCAACACAAGTCATTTACATCAGACGCCCTCCCAAACTTCTTGCAACCAATGTGACTGGGGTGGATGACAAATGTCAAATTAGGAGGGGATCAGAATCTTAACAGACTGAACCTGTGACTGACTTGTATTAGAAGTATTGTATGAGAACAATCAACCAATGGAACAGCTTGCCTGCAGAAGTTGTGGGTGCTTCATCACTGGAAGCTTTCAAGAAGAGACTGGACTGCCATCTGTCAGAAATGATGTAGGGTCTCCTGCTTGGGCAGGGGGTTGGACGAGATGACCTTCAAGGTCCCTTCCAACTCTGTTATTCTGCTCTGATCAGAAGCAAGTTCTCTTTGATTCTTGACATTATTTTTTTATTATGTTGATTAGAAGAAACACAAATGAGAAATTGGCAAAACAAGGCACTAGGCTCTAGCATTTTTATGGACAATTATGCCAGGGGTGAAATGCAAAAATTTTCCCTACTGGTTCTGTGGGCGTGGCTTGGTGGGTATGGCAGGGGAAGGATACTACAAAATCTCAATTCCCACCCCACTCTAGGGGAAGGATACTGCAAAATCTCCATTCCAGGGGTGAAATGCTACCGGTATGGCCTGGTACGGGCCGTACCGGTAGCGGCACCCACCGGTGGTTCGGAGAACCGGTGTCAGAACCTGCTGAATTTCACCCCTGAATTATGCCTTTGAGCCCATAAGGATCCAGCCTGCTTTTCATTATAATAAGTTACAGACTTGACTTGACTATGTCCTCCTTTCCTCTCCTCTCCCCTCCCCTCCCCTCCCTTCCCCTTTCCTTTCCTCTTTCTCCTTTCCCCTTTCCTTTCATTTTAATAAACAA
>QLTV01001318.1:2986651-3006943 GCA_003457575.1 Thermophis baileyi | reverse complement strand
TATATATATATATTTGTGTACAAAATATATATATTTTTCATATCAAATCACTTTAACTATACAGTTTAGAAATAACCATCATCACAAAATGCTATGATACATCAAGATGCATTCTACAAGTTACATCAAGGCAGATACCTGCTAGTTTATATTAGTGCAATTGGAACTGGCTACACTTGAAGATCAATCTGCATACCTGAAAGTTAGCTTCATCAAGGGTTAGTTCCCCTGCCTCTCTTGCATTTCTCGGACTTCCCTCTACGTAGAGAGAGCGCAACAGGTGTAAATCTTCTGCAGCCTATATCCACTGCTTCCACATGTACAGGATGGCTATATGCTTTAGAAAGCTTCTTTTGGAAATTTTGCACAATTTAATCCCCACTTACTGTATCTTCCTCCTATAAGGAACCCTATACAATGCCCTCCACGCTCAGGAAATTAGAAGTGGTCAATTTAGAGATGTGATGGGTTTTGTTTAAAACAGAAAGATTTGAATTATCCACAAGGTTACCTACCTTCCCAACGGAGTTTAGGTTTAAGACCGAACCCTGGTTCATTTTGCAATCCACTTTAGATTTAATAATGAAATCTGGCTTACTTTGATTGGTTATACTGCAAAGAGTCCAGAAAACTAGCAATACAGTCTTAAAAGAATTCTGTGCAGAGCTATATGAACATGTAAAAGTCTTAATTCATTCTTATCTGCTCTTCTGGTGGGACTTCTGTACACAAAGAACACCTTGTGGATGTATAAACCTGGCAGTATTAGGTAAAAGTAGACAACATTCTGGTGGATATTGAACATTTTAGAGAGGCTAAGGACCTCAGTGTTGATGGGGTCACAACATGACTGCCATATGGTGGAGCCATTCCCTGACCATCAAATGGTCAGGGCAGAATATGAGGGAAGGGCTGTTCCCTTGTTCTTTTCACTGGGATATTTCTATATTAGAAATTATATTACCATTTTCATGCTTTTTACATTTTGAAGTGGTGGGAAGGATGCTTTGCATTTTTGGGAATTATGGTCAAGAGGGATTTAAGTACTGCCCAAAAATATTTAAAGACTGCATGGGGTACATGTCACCCACTCCTTGTAGAGAGAGAATTCCATTCCAGGACCCAGATTGTTGAGGGCAAGATGCTGACTCTGTAAACCGCTTAGAGAGGGCTGCAAAGCACTGTGAAGCGGTATATAAGTCTAAGTGCTATTGCTATTGCTATCAGGTGAGACATGAGGAATTAAACAGTGATTCTGCCTTGTCCATGTCAGCTAACATACTGATTTTTCCATTTTTTTCCTTTTATTGGCTATAACTGGGCTGGGGAGAAAAACAAGATTGGAGGTTAAATGATATTTTCTCAAAACTAGGTTTACAATTTAGTCTGGATATTGTTATTCAAATGTAACATTCAAACAATTAAAGGAAAATAAGCTTGGTTTCAACTTTGCTAAACTAAACTCTAGCAATCAACTTCTTTTCTCTAATTTTCTTTTACCACTCAATATAAACTATTTGGGGCTTTACTGTTGTTTACATAAGGGAGGGAACCTGATTAGAACATTTTTGGATGGTTGAAGAAAAATTTGATATACCTCCATAAAAACTATTTTATACAATTCACTTGACTCAATGGCAGTCAAATCTAGGGGTTTAAAATGTTGTTTTTAATGCCTAATTTAGCATCTATTTTAACTTTAAATTGAGTCAGTGCCACAATTGTTTGTTGTGTACCCCACATGTTTTTAATTCAGGCTTTTCACTTTATATAATATATAGATTTCATTATGCCCTTTTTCCTTCATTGAAATGGGGATTGCCTTCATTTGATACATTCCATACCAAAATAAAAAACATTTTGCATGCATTAAGGCAATAATGGTTTCCGTCGTGGAAAGTTACAGAGCTCCAATGTAAATAATAAACTGAAGCATAGATTGACTTGGTACCAAAAAAAGTGAGCTGCTTTGTTTACTTACATAACAGTTTCAATAAATCTAAAGGAGACTTTAAAAGGAAGGAATCTACACTGGATTTATTGATAGCTTTACTGCAACAAGAACAACTTAAGCTGTCACAGGATACGTTTTCATGTAAAAAAAATTAAGCACTATATAAAGCTAAGAAGAGGAACATTTTCATAGATGAGATTTAATTTCTCTGTGAGCTGCTATCTTGCTCTCATGCTCAACAATAAGAGCCAAAACAGCAGTCAGCCGGAGGGCAGGCAATGTATTTTTTAATCATTTTGAGAAACAACAACATCCAGATTGCAAAGCACCTGAAAGGAAGGCTGCTTCATATCTCATATAAATGTCCTTGCTGTTCGAATTCTTCTTAAAATGAATGAGGTTTATTTCTTTTTTAAATCTGGGTCTCAAGCTCTTGAAACTGTAATATTGCACTTATCAAAATAATTCTATGGGTAACAAAACATAGCAATTTGATTTCACTTGAGCAAAGCAGAGTATTGCTTGGTAACAATCAATTTTTCTTTCATTGTAAAATATAGCAATTTCATTTTAGATATTACTGGGTCTCTAATTCAGATAAATCAAAAGTTTGAGGGCTTTTAAAACAGTAATAGTATCCTTTCTGACGTCAGCTTCGAACGGTCAAGATGCACCTAGAACTACATGCAAGGTTAAGTGTTGGGTGATTGACATTTTGAGGCACAGATGTCTAAAGCTATGCCCACGTTGTGGCTTACTGTAAGAAAGCAAGGCACTTATTGTTATAGCAATGCAGATGGTTAATGTGCAGCTTGATTAATACAATAAAATAAGTTAATAATTTGACTTAAAAAGAAAAAAGCAGGGAACATCCTCCCCCCATAATTGACATGTTATTTAAGAAACAAACTATTTAGCCTGAGAGAATATTTCTTGATTACTGTACCATAACAGAATTCATTGGGAATAGCTTTTACATCACAAACAAGAAAATGAATGAGAACCACACAAACCTCCTCAGGATCATTTTGCTAGTGCTTGCTGGTGAGACCTTTCCGATGAGCTACACTTAATTCTTATTCGTCCTGACTGTCACAGACTACAATAGGAGCTTCAATTCCTATTCTAGATCTTTTGTGATCTTACAAGAAAACGAACAGCATGAAAAAAATCCACACAGAGAAAGATAAGTAAACTACTTTTTCTCTTAAAATGGCATTGGCACCAGTGGAACTTTGACTGTCTTCACTTCTGATATGTGTGAAGATTTCTGAATGATGCAACTGGTTGTACCCTGCAGTTTGTCCTTTCCCTGGGCAAGATTGGTTAAGGCCATCGCTGCATTGATCTCCTTCCAATACGTCTCGTCTTTGCTCGATCTTTTCCTGTTCACTGCACTGGAAACAAACATCAAGAAATGTTTCCATGTTTGTTAATTATTATGATACTCATGCACTCAAACAGTGAAACAATACTTGTCTCCATTAGGCATATAAAAATCTGTTTGTTTAAAAAATAATTTCCTACAGAATGTACAGTACAAGGGGAAGAATCTTGCCTGTCTCTCCTGGTGTATCTTGGGCCTGTTTTAAGAAAAGAGACGGTATCTGTCCTCTTGATAGGACTGGACCTGAGTAGGGCAATAGGATTAGAAGGGAACATTCTTCCAATTAAGATTTTCTCCTAATCTATTGAAATTTCCCGTCTCACATTATGACATCCTCACTCATCCTTAACCTTCCCATTGACTTGTTCCTGTCAAGTCAATACAGGCATACAGACATAGTTCCCTCCCCCATTTGTGCACACTAACCTGGTTCACACAAGACACAATTTTACTTGGTTTATTGGATTAGCTACAATTGTTTGGGCTAATACAACACACCAAACAAATGAAAGAGGACCCACAGCTTGGGGAATGCAGCACCCCATCTGAGACTTCTCAGCACCTCAAAATTCTACTGAACCAAAGAACCTTTGACTTTCCAACATATAGCCTGAAGAACGCTGTTTCTCAGGACTGATGGGATTTAAGAATAAGAATGCTTATGATGTGCCTCTCAAAGGCCCCCCTCTCTCCCCCATTTTTATTATTTTTATAAATAACTCAAGGCAGAAATGTATCTCCTTTCTTTTCCTATTTTGCCCCAACAACTGTGTGAGATGAATTGGGTTGAGAGAGAGAGAGAGGCTGGCCCAAAATCACCCAGCTGGCTTTCCTGTCTAAGGCAGGACCAAAACTTGCAATGTTTCTAGCTTAGTGCCTTCACCACCAGAACAACTAGCTCTCTTAGCCTGACTTCCTCACCCCAAAACTGGCGCCAGCCCCTGTCATCCCATGAGATCCAATGGCCTTTCAATATCTGCATCTGGGTCAACAGCTTTCTCCCATTGTCTTTTCCATACGAGTGTCTCTGTAAAGCAGCCTCTTCATTCAAACTGATGGAGACATTTTTACTGAATTGAAAAAACAAGGGAAGGACTGGAGAGTAGAATTCTTGAATAGCTTAGTTCAACATCTGTTAAGTTTCACCTAACTTTAAGAATATTTTGCTTGTTTATTTGAAATGCTGCCAAGTGCCACCTTCCGCCTTGATTCCTCAACACAGCTCTCCAAGACTTTGTTAGAAAATAATAACGCTCAGTAGGTGCAGCTCAGCACTTCATTTAAAAGAGTGCCATTTAGATAAAGAAGCTAAGGTGCTAAGGAACCATCCCCATATTCCAAAAAGCTGAAGGGTAGCAAGAAGGAACTTCTCCAGTTGGCCCATAAGCTTCCAGTCTAAGCAGAAGAATGAGTCAAGTGCTAAACAGAGGAGAACACCATGTGGACAGTAGAGGCATGCAATGTTTCTCAACCTTGGCATCTTTAAGATGTCTGGACCTCATGCTGGCTGGGGAATTCTAGGAATTAAAATCCAGACATCTTAAAGTTCCCAAGATTGAGAATCACTGCCCTAAGGGCTCTTCATAGGGTAGGGATGCCAATATTTTTTCCTGCTGGAGTCCATGTATGGTCAATCACTTTCTCTCTTGCTTATCCACCACTTTGACAAGTTTGCCTTCCCCCCCCTTCCTAATTTTAGCTTACGAAGTGAGGGAATTGCTGCCATCAAAGTTTTCCATGTCTTCCGAGCTTGTTATCCTTCTGATGAAAACAGGATGATGTCCATGACTTCTGCTTCCAACAATCACTACTTATATTTGCTTTTGAACTATTCAATAAGCAAAGGAAAATTTTACTCACCTTTCACGCTTGTTAGGTCCATTCTCCAGAGTTTCTGAAAGAATAGAGATTTTTTTTTAATTTCCATTTTATAGTATTTTTTTAAAGCAACAGATGTTTAAAATGATTTTAGTAGGCTTATTAGAGTTCCTGGTTATGGACTGACTCCAGATTTACAATAATTCACGTGGGTCTGAATCCAATCCAATGATTTCATTTGCAGCAGTGCCTCACATAGAAAGTCCATACAGAGAGTGGTAAGGACAGCTGAGAAGATTATAGGAATCTCGCTTCTGTTATTCAGGATACTGCTTATAAGCGCTATGTGCTTAGAGCTCAAAGCATTGTTAGAGACCCCCCACACCCACATGGTCTGTTTCTGTTGCTCCCCACTGGGAGGAGATTTTTAAGTATTTCTAGCAGGACTATCAGATTCTGTAACAGTTTCGTTCCCTATGCCATCCGTCTGGTAAACTCGCAAGATTAGGTTTTCTCATCATGTGTATGTATACATTCGAACTAGATTAGGTTGTTTCTCTGTGTCATATAATATCTATTTATTGTGTCATGTTTATGTAGTGTATATTGGAGGTGGTGACCCTTTGGGAGCTGTATGCAATGAAATTTCATTTTAATGTATGCCAATTAGTGTATTCAAAGCAGGGGTGGGTTCCTCCAGGTTCGGACCGGTTCTCCCGAACCGGTAGCGACCCACTGGTGATGTCACAATGACTTCACTGAACCGGATCGGTCGGTGCCAGTCCGTGGGGGCCGCCATCTTTTTTTTGAATTTTTTTTGAATTTTTATTTTTTGAGTTTTTTTAATTCCCCCCCCCCTTTTGAGCATGCGCAGAAGCCAACATCCAGCACTGTGCATGTGGCATCTTTTTTTTGGCTTTGTTTTTTCCCCCGGATTTTTTGTTACTGCGCATGTGCGCGCACGCGAAGCGCGTGCGCGCCCATGAGACGCGCCCATGCGGTGTGGGAGGGAGCAAACCGGCAGCGAGGTAAGTTGGAACCCACCCCTGATTCAAAGTGACAATAAAGTTAATTCTATTCTATTCTATTCTATTCTATTCTATTCTATTCTATTCTATTCTATTCTATTCTATTCTATTCTATTCTATTCTATTCTATTCTTCTAATATATCTGATAAATGTGTATAATCATAATATTGTGAGACTAATGCACAGTTCAGTGCAGGGGTGAAATTCAAAATTTTTCCCTACCGGTTCTGTGGGCATGGCTTGGTGGGCATGGCAGGGGAAGGATATTGCCAAATCTCCATTCTCACCCCACTCTGGGGCCAGCCAGAGGTGGTATTTGCCGGTTCTCTGAACTACTCAAAATTTCCGCTACCGGTTCTCCAGAACCTGTCAGAACCTGCTGAATTTCACCCCTGCTTCAGTGTTAATAGCAACTTTACACATGATAAACCTCATATCAAAATTGAAGAAAATAACACAGATGTCCCTGAGGTTGTTTTTTTTACTATCCTTGTCATCTTTTGAGTTACAGAAACACAGTACAGCTAATGTGAAGCATATCTCAGAATTATTTTGCTACTAGTTCATTTCCCTATTCCAAATTTAAGATGGAAATATTGGATTGGATTGGATTGGATTGGATTGGATTGGATTGAATTGCATACTTTATTTGGTCTAGTGTAATTAGACACACAAGGAATTCATCTCTGGTACAGAAGAACTCAGTGTACATGCAAAGCAATAGAATTGGATTTGGAACAGGTCATGGGGGGTGGGGGTGTAGATGTTTAGAAGTTGTGCTGCAGAACCTTTGGTACCACTTCAGAAAGTTCATTTAAAGAATGTCTTGTAAAGCCCCACACAGCTGGGTAGGATGAAGAAACCAGGAACCACTCAGATTTCATTAGTGTATCATTCTAGCTACTTTGGCTAAATACAGATTTGTGGAACTGTAGTAGAAATGGGCTGGGGTGGAAAGAAGCAGTGGAGAAGCATGGAAAGGTACAGTGTTATTATCAGTATTATTATTATTCATATATCTTTCTCTACCTTACTTATTTGCTATATTATTACCTTGCATTTTCTCCAGAAGCTCAGCGTAGTAAGCTATGCACTGCTCTATGAGGAGTAACAGGTACACCTTGTTTGTCTCTAAGTGATACTGTAGATACTGCAAAATCATGTCCATGAAAAAAGCAAGTGGTCATGTTGTGAATTGTGGAATAACTTAGAAATAGAATAACAGAGTTGGAAGGGACCTTGGAGGTCTTCTAGTCCAACCCCCTGCTTAGGCAGGATACCCTACACCACTTCAGACAAATGGTTATCCAACATCTTCTTAAAAACTTCCAGTGTTGGAGCATTCACAACTTCTGGAGGCAAGTTGTTCCACTGATGAATTGTTCTAACTGTCAGGAAATTTCTCCTTAGTTCTAAGTTGCTTCTCTCCTTGATTAGTTTCCACCCATTGCTTCTTTTTATTTACTTTGACATGGCTGTGTATTAGGTACAAGTAAAAGATTATTAATATCATTCATTATTTATTTTCATAAGAGTTTACCACATATGTATAATTTGAAAAGTGTTTGGATTCAGGGCCAATGTATTCCTGCCTCCTGGGTGGTAGCAGCATTTTTTCTTCACTAGCACCAGTGTGTATGTCATCCAATGGATGCTTGTGATAGGTGAGCCATTGCATAATTTGTTTGTGGGCAAAATCTGTCATTTTGCTCAGTTCCAACTAATCTATACAATACTAAGAAACTTTCTTATTCTATTTAGGGCAAATATTTCAAAAGTGGAAACCCTGCTGAACTTAAAAGGAGATCCATGAAAAACAAAAACAAACACAGCATGAATATTGAATCGCATGTCACATATCATGGACCACCAGAGGCACATTTCTCTAACAGTTGAGAATTCCTTGTTTCAATTCCACCTCTTCTGCTCATTTTCTAGTTAAAATTATTTATTTATTTAAATGTATTATAACCTCCCAGCTGCAATGGACTCTGGACAGTGTTCAAAACCAACCCCCATCCATAAAACCAGATAAAACATGCAAACACACAGACAACCCAGATTAAAAACATCTAAAAGTGACACAGATCGAACAAAATAAAGCTACCGAGACTTGCAACATTACAGTATGTTAAACCCAGGCCTGAGAAATTAATGCAAAACAACCCAAATGATTTTCTAGTTTCATTCGGTGCAGTTTGGATGCCTAGGACAATTTTTTTTCTTGCGATTTCACTCCAAACAGCACATGAGATTCGTTGTTTCTGTGTCATTTGCATAATTATGTAATTGACATTTTTATGGTTTCCATCAAGTTATGCTACTTGCATAATTATATAAAGTGATACAAATGACCTAAAATAGCATCTTAATGACATAAATATCAATTACATTTATTGATACATATAATTTAGTGGACAATTTTCATCCAAGATGGTCTGTTAAATCAAAGATTTACAGAAGACCCATTATCAGATTTGAAGGTCCCAGGAAGCAAGACCTTTGCAATATCCTATACTAGCTGAGCAGGAGAGACATTACAGAAATGATATTAATTGTTAAATGTACTCCATGTACAGGTGAGAAAGTTCAGTATGAGATAGCTATTGAAGCTGTGAAGAATTTCAAAAGGGTATTTTGCTTCATCAAAGCTAAATCTGAGCATCCTTTTCAAGTGATGGTTTCATAGAGAACTGGTTGTCTCACATCAGTTCAAATGATTAGCAATGCATGTGCCAAAGTTCTTCTTATTGAATCTAAGGGGCCAATTGATTCTAGCTGGTGCTATGTTAATTCTGCCAGGTGAAGCATGATGCGTGGGAGGAACCACAGGAAGTTTGCTGTTGATCTGCCTAGCCCTAGTGATCAACCTGTGGACCTCTGAATGTTATGGAACTGTAATTTCTAGCATCTCTCATCATTAGCTAGACTGGCTAGGGTTGCTGGATGGTGCCATACATTGCCTCCTTTTGGCATAGTTGAATTGTGTGTTCAATGTAAACAATACAGAAGTGGTTATTCAGCAAGCTACATGGGGAGATGATTCTCTTGTTTCTCTGCTTTCTAAATTCATTGTTCCATTTAGTAGAATCTGTCAGAAAATTTTGAAAAGTACCATTCAAAATGTGATCTTTTCTATAGGCCTGAGAATATCTTGTTTTTGAATTTTTTTAATAACATAATCTTCCATCTTATCGTTTTCCAATACAGTAGAAGGGATTATTTTAGATCCATATTCATAAAATATGCATTGTTTATCAATTAACCACTTAATCTATTAAATAATGTTTATCGCCTACAAGAGTGCTATGAATTATACATACAGGTAATTCTTGAGTTATGTTCATAACTGAGATCTGCAATTATAAAACACCCAGTTGCTGGATGAACAACTGGTGAAATTGCCCCTAGTCCGGGTTATCTTTATACTTCTATTGGGTTAGTTGCTTGTTTCCAGCCACTCTCCAGTTTGATTTTCTAAAAACACCTAGGAGCCTATTTAGAACCCCAACAACAACGTAGCAACTATGATTAGCATCTTCTGTGTGACAAACATACCATAAAGATTTTAATCTGCCTGTAACTGAAAAATGCATTCTTTTATTTAAAGACCAAAGAACAGTTTTATCTGTATCAAATGAATGCCAATAAGTGACAGAGTTGTAAAAAATGGAAAGTGGAAAAATGTGAAATCAAATTAAAGGTTATAATGCCAAAAATATTTTCTAGAGCCAGTAAAGGATGTAGAAATGATTGCGTAGTCTCCTCAGAATGTAATACTCATTACTAATACCATGAAACCTATCATGAAGACAGTTGGATGCATTCAATTTCTTAAAAGTTAGAGGCCTTCATATTAGATTGATTTCCGCATATTGTGGAAGACGGCCTCTTTGAAAGTCATTTTTGAAAGTAGATGTCACTCATGTTTGATGAAGAAAATGATCTCTTCCTAGAGACCTTGAGGATGAAAGACAGTCTTATGTTTTATGTTAAAATCTCTCTGGATGTAGCATCTTCTTAACATGCTTGTTTCTGAGATCCTTGCTACTTTATTGGTGCCAGAGGATTGTGATTTTCTAGTCAACACACCTCAAAAAAGATAGCTAGGTACTGAACTAAGACTATGCTCTCAGTTGCATCTAACCATGTTACAAAGATGTTCCATAATATTTTTTTTCCTTTTCTATTGTATCCCCATAGTGTTGTGTTCATGTTGCCCTTAACTCATGAAAACAACAGTTTGAAGTCATTTTTAGCTGTAACCAGTGTTACCACAGTATTTTCCTTATTATTCTGGTTCCAGTCAAGAACAACCTCAAATAAAATAAAATAAAAATTATTTGATTTATAACCTACCTTTTATTCAGGAACTCAAGCTGGCATACCTAATAGTCTGGAATAATACCACAATTTCTCCATATAATTCTTTTAGTCCTCGCCTCATGCTCAGTTCAACCACAATGCATGATAAACAGTCAGATTGCAGTCAGATACTACTGTATATAGAATTTTGCCCCTTTCACAAAATTTTCAGGAATTTAAAGAAAAACTAACAAAACCCCTGCTCTAAAATTATTTTAGAACTATTTTGAGAAGAAGTTTTAAAAAGTGGGGAAAACAATTCAAAGCACTATAGGGGAAATTTACTTGGATTTTGCTTGTATATTTGTGTGCTTCAAGTCAGCAGTGACTGGTGGCCGCCTGGACTAGTCTCTGAAATTTTCTTGGTGAGATTTCAGAAGTGTCTCATAATTGCCTCCTTCTTAGGGCTGAGAGAAAATGAGTAGGCCAAGATTGCCCATCTGGTTTTGTGCCTAAGGTGGAACCAGAACCCTCCCACTCTCCTGATTTCTAGCCTGGTGTCTTAACCAAGATACCAAACTGTCTCTCTACCTCAAATTGATTAGGCATTATGTTAGATCCAATTTAGAAATTCCCATGTTGTTTCTAGATTTCTGTTAGTAAATCCAGATTAATTCTGAAGAAAAAGAAGTATCATTATTCTACAAGGCTCTTAGAGAAAAAAGCCCTAATTAGAATTCCATAATGATGAAGCTTGCTGGGATTGTATTTTTAAGTTTTAGTAACTTTAAAACCCTGAGGCAGCCTCCAAATAAATGTAAATAAATCCACTAACACGAAGAACTAAAATAGAGGTGAACATCATGTTCAGGAACCACTTTGCTATTTATGGTTAGGACTTCAACATTCCTCTTAAAATGCTTCTTATTTGAGTCTTTTCAGCTCCCGTAAATCCTTTGATGAGTCAGTCACTACTTCTAGAGAAGGGAAATTCAGAAATTGCCAATGAAATCTGGAGTATTCTGGATTTGGACAGCATTTTGCTTAATTAGTAGCCTTGTATTTTACCCCCAAATGAACATCTTTTTGGACAATTTTCATGAATTACAGTGCTATGCTTCATTTCCTTACTTCCTACTCATTGTGTGAAAGATCCTTCAAAAGGGAGGGAAACGAACAGCTCAGCTGCACAGAAGGATGAGGAAGCAACTCTACATACAAAGGGTCTGTTATGTGTAAAAAGGAAAGCTAAGAAAAGAGGGGGAGAGAGAGCGAAAGGGAGCTCATTTTCTGATGACTTTCCACTATATTTCCTTTAGTAAACAGCAAAGCCAAGACTTATCACTCACAAAGCCTCCTGGGAATCAAGTGCAATGGCATTGCATACCACTCCAAAAACATTAATTGGGTACAAAGAATCAGGAATTTTGCAAAAAAATTTAAACAATGGAATAATGCTGCACTGAATTATGCCACAGCTGGGTCAAATCATGCAAGTGTTAAATAAGTCACTCATCCAAAAAATTATACATGTTTGGGTGTACATTAGATGCCAGATGTATCTCCTTTTTCTGTCAAGGACAATCTTCTTTCACAGAACAGAATATCATTTCCTGAGTTGTCTCAATTCCAGATCACCCCTCTCCTGTACTTTTTTTTTTAAACAATCTTCTCAGTTTTCCAGGCATGACCAAGGTGATAGATAAGACCAGAGGTGGGTTCCTGCTGGTTCGGACCGGCTCTATAGAACCATTAGTAACGTGGTGGCCTGGGTCACTAGAACCGGCAGCAACCCAGGCCTGCCACGCCCCCGAGCCAGTTCTGTTGGCGGCGCCATAGGCAGCGCCATCTTGTTTTTTTCTTCTGCGCATGCGCAGAAGCTGGTTTTTTGTACGCGGTGCATCCCTGAGAAAACCAGCAGTAAGACGATCCGAAACCCAACCCTGGATAAGACACTCTTCAGCTAGATGCCATGTTATTTTAAAAAACAAACATGAAAACGTCCGTTTATACCTGTTTTCTCTTTAGAGAGACACTATGCCTTTTTTCCTCTGTAGGGGCCTTTTCTACGGTGGTCTTTTAGTTGCCTCTCGTAAAAACCAGTGTGATGCTAATCTTGCAGATCAGATGGAGGCAATTTCTTTTTCTTGGTTTGTTTTATTATACGCTCTCTATCTACTGTCACTGCAGTTTACTTACATGTCTGTTATGCTTAAGAACTGTTTCAGCATTCACTGAGCGTTTTTGTAGTTTTTGAAAATGCTGAAAGTCAAAGTGTAACATTTTCACTACACAGAGAATCCGGGATCCACAAAGGCTTGAATGTTAGCCATAAGCAAAATCTGGCTAGTATTCAATCCCACCGTATATTAAAAAACTTGTAAGAATGCAGGAAGGGTTGGACTTACTGTATTCACTGCACAACATTCCTGAGGGAGTTGGTGGGCTTCCATTTTTGTTTAACCCTTAAATCTCCTGAGAGCTCACAGCAATATTAGTTTCTTTATAGGGCCATTTTTTTTACAATGCTTTCTGAAATGCACAGGTTGCCACACATTCAAGTAATCACCCGTAACTCTGGCTCTGTTTCCTATATAATGTCTTCATACAATGACCTCTGGGTGATGTCAGATCAACATCATTAAGATGGCAAACATAGTGTAGTGATGCATGGCCCTAAAATTGTGGGGTTTGCACTGTGATATTCCACCTATCACCTTCTTGTCTTTGCTGTCCTCACCCCAGCAGAGGCACTGTCTTCATATCTAGCATATGTTTCAAAAGTCCTTTTTCAAAAGGCAACTGGACTTTGTTTTTTGCTTGAAGACGTTTTGCTTCTCATAAAAGAAGCTTCTTGGATGAGAAGCGAAACGTCTTTAAGCTAAAAACTAAATCCAGTTGCCTTTTGAAAAAGCATCTTTGGGACAACCATGACCTGGATGACTGAAGAATCTCCATAGACATTTATCTAACATATGGAAATACCCTGAAATGTCTGCTCATCAAAAGAAGGCATGACTCATTTCCACTACTGAAAAAGAACTGCAAAACCTTCGCATGTTCAGTGAACAGAAGAACAGAGGAAATGGGTCATTCAACAAAATGTTGCATCATGCTTTCCCTCCTAAAAGTTCAAACTAAGTCTCTTCTTCCCTAGTTTAAATTCATTTTCTTCTCTGTATGTTCTATGGACAGTTCCAGGTGACCAGACTTTTCATGGAAACCCTTCTAAATCAAGTTGAAAATACATCTAAACTAGAGGTGGGTTCCTCCTGATTCGGACCGGTTCGCCCGAACCGGTAGTGACCCGCTGGTGATGTCATGATGATATCACAGATCCGGTTTGGTCAGTGCCAGTCTGTGGGCGCCGCCATCTCTTTTTTTGAATTTTTTTTGAATTTTTTTAAATTTTTTTTTGGAATTTTTTCCGTTTTTTTTTCTTCTGCGCATGCGCAGAAGCCGAGTTTCCAGTACTGCGCATGCGTCGCCATCTTGTTTTTGGCTTTTTTGGGGGGGATTTTTAAAAATTTTTTTGCACTGCACATGCGCGCGAAGCATGCGTGCAGCCACATGGCGCGGGAGGAAGCGAACCGGCAGTGAGGTAAGTTAGAACCCACCCCTGATCTAAACCAGACTATTTTGATTATTTTCACAGCTATTAGGACATGAAAACATATGATAGATCAGTTTCTAAGGACAGGTCTGTCTTGACTGACAACTCTAGCACCCTCACACTGGCTATCTCTGGAACTAAGAAATGGCAAAGAAGGAAGAGTAAGTAAAATATGCATCTGAAATTTTTGGCAGTTTACTAGCACTTCAAATTTTTATTATCAAATCTGGCATGAGCACATTCACCTCATCTTGTGTGAATTGGTTTTTTGTTACTGTTGGAAATGACTGTATTGACCCAGATTTTCCAAATAATCTAATGGAAGAAAGAAAGGGAAGAAGAAAACAACAGGACATGGCTGATTCAATGTGATTTACTAGGTTACCTAGTTCTCCCAAACCACAGTTTGCAGGCAGGCATGAAGCATGCGCTATACTTTCACAGGGCAATCTAAGTTAACTGGGAGTTCATGTAATTACATTATGTTGGAAGGAACTCACATGAATGTTCACAGGAAAAAGTGTCTGCAGATTAGAAAAATAAAGTCTCAATGGAACTTAACCAACATGATAACAAGTCTAAAATCAACAACTTATTAACGATAAAAAAATTCTTTATTTGTTTTGTTACATTCCAATTTTAGGCTGCCTCGTTTTTAGAACGTGTGCAGTTCATCTGGCAATTCATCAAAAAAAAGGGCATTTGAGGGCTTACAGATTCCCACAATGAAAGAATGGATGGTAAAGCTAATGGAGTTGGCAGAAATGGCAAAATAGACTATTCTGATTGAAGAAAAATCTTTATGTAACTTTGTTTCTACCTGGAAAGCACTTTTGATTTTATTTTTATTTTTTGCTTGAAACTAAAGGAAATAATATTTTAATTTTGGGAGTTGATAATTAGAACTGTTTATGACTCTAGAAATACTGAGAACTATTGTTAAACGTAGGACAAAACATTACTATATTTTATATTTGTACCTGTATGAAAGAAAAATGGAAGTTACTCCTTTTATTTTTTCCCCCTTTCCCCCTTCCTTATTTGCACTCCTAATATTTTTTTTCTGAGTTCCTTTTTTCCATTTCTTTATTTTTCTGTTTTCTTATATATTGTTTTTGAAACTTCATAAATTTTTTATTAAAAACAGAATTTGAGTCATAGTGACTAAAATATATATGTACCTTTAATGAATTAAAATCTGGATATGAATTAAAACTTGGGCAAGCAATTGTTTTTCCTTATTTGGAAGAAAAGATCCCCTCATTCTGCCATCTTGAATGGTGTCTCACCCAACTTCCATGCAAGTGGATCACATGACTTGTAGCCCCAGCTTAGACATCTCTCTGTCTTAAACTATACGTCCAAAGTTTCTTATGCCTATTGGAAGCCTCTTTGGGCCAAGTCTTACCAGCCTCAATTTCAGTGAGGAAGTCAAGCCCAAAGCCATCTACAGGAATTTTTCCAGGTGAGGGACAGAGGTGGGTTCCTCCCGGTTCGCACCGGTTCTATAGAACTGGTGGCAAACCGCTGGTGATGTCACAGAGCCGGTTCTGTCGGTGCCGGTCCGTGGATGCCGCCATCTTTTTTTTGGGATTTATTTTTCAATTTTTTGCTGATTTTTTTTCTGCGTATGTGCAGAAGCCGAGCCCCCAGCACTGCGCATGCGCCCCCATCTTGTTTTTGGCTCTTTTTTAATTTTTTGTGAATTTTTGGCACTGCGCATGCACACGCCCATGTGCCTGCGCAGCGTGGCCACGTGGCATGCAATGCGCGTGCAGCCATGTGGCGCGGGAGGAAGTGAACCGGCGGTGAGGTAAGTTAGAACCCACCCCTGGTGAGCGAGAAGAAAGCTGCAAGGAAGGATGTGATTTAATTTGTGCATATAGCATATGCACAACACCCCTGCCCATTTTTCTAATAAGGTATTGGATTATATTTTTTTTGTGAAAAAAATTGTTATTTAACAATTCCACATGATTTGTCAGAAATATGATCTCATGTCCTATGTATAAGAACATGGGAAGATGCTTTATACTGAACGACAGCCTCGTTCATCTGGCAATGATCATCCACACCACTAGGTAGCAGTGTTCTAGATTTCAGAAGTCTTTCTCAACCTTACCTAGAGTGCCAAGAACTAAATCTGAAACCTCACTGCATGCAAAGAAGAAATCCCATAACTGAGCTACTAATCTTTCCTTTGTCTTAGAAACCTTGGAGTATTCTGCAAAAAATGGATTCTGCAGGAAAAGCCTTTTGTAGCGGGGGGGGGGCACTTTGAATCTTAACTTTTACCCTGCTGAACATTGATTAATAAAGTCCATTTTTTGTAATTAATTTTACATTGTACCGGCGCTCTTGGAATTGACTGTTCTTAAAATTGAAGATTTTGTATCTGATTATACATTTAATTAAAACAAATACCTGACCGCATCAAAGAACAGCTTTACTATTTTTAATAAAACTAAAGCTTAAACAGCAGGTCTACAAAATATATATACATTCCTAATTTTTCAGGGTGAAAACCTGCGGACTTTTTATACATGGCTAAAATCTCTAATGTTCTAGTATCAGAAACCTATTCAAGTCCTAGAAAAATATTGGACTGAAGAAAAGTAAACTTATATAACATTTGAATTTACATTTTACATTTGAAATGTGAAATTAAAAAAGTAATAATAATTCTATTAATTTTTCTCACCTAATCAGGTGAGTTCATCTGATTAGTCAACAGGCTGATATAATGTTTACTTGCTGCCTGAATTGCTGTTATGAAAAAAAGTGGGATATAAATGTAATAAATGGCTTGGGACCAGGTTATCTGAGGGACTGTCTCTTGCCGGTCACATCTACCTGACCCATCAGAGCGGGGAGGCAGGGAATGTTGCGGGTCCCATCCCCGAGGGAGATACACCTGGTGGGACCCAGAAGAAGGGCCTTCTCTGTGGTGGTTCCCTCTCTCTGGAACATTCCCCAAGAGATTAGAATGGCCCCCATTCTTCCGGAAGGCGCTGAAGACCTGGTTCTGCCAGCAAGCCTGGGGAACCCAGAGCGGGATGGAGCCCATTAAATGGCTGGTGTGATGTGCTGTCACCGGGACGGGAATGATTTGATTATAGTATATTAATTTATTTGATTCTTTTTGTTAGTTTTTATTGTTTTAAATGTGGTCTTATATTCTGTAAGCCTCCTTGAGTCGCCATGGGCGAATAGGCAGCAATATACATCCAATAAATAAAATAAATAAATAATAATATAAAAAAGCATTTTCATTATGTTCCTTAATTATATAATGCCATTTGATTGAGGCTGTGCTCCATAGGCTACCCACAAGGGGTATCTTCATGAAAGAAGTGCACCAATTTCTGAGCATCGACGTTTTGTATTGTTTCACAATACAAGTCCTGCTCTCAGAAAAGAAAAATCTCATTGAGAAGAAAGGAAAAACTGAAGTACATACAATATTCTTGCAGGTAACACTTTCCCCCTCAATCTTTAATCAATTGCATTTCTTTATATTTCTACTTAGGTTTCCCACTTTCACTTACTTTTATCTAAAAAAACCCCAAACACTCCAAGGGACCCTACTCATTTATCTGGTATCAATTTCTCTATCCAACCTCCTATCTCCATCCCACCAACATAGGCACAACAACCGTTTAAGATAGCATAAATCAGTCTGTCTGCTACCTTCTTTTTTAAAATATGCAGTTATAGATTTCATGGGTCACCATGGCAGAATCACTACTATTTTTAAAACTTGCAGACATTCAGAAAATGTTATTCCTAATTTCTTCACACACACACACACACACACACACACACACACACACACACACACACACACACACACACACAGAGAGAGAGAGAGCAAAATGACAAAATAATGGAACTGTCTTGTTTTTCTACTCTTCCCTGTTGGCTCAACCCACACACAAAAACATGTTTTTAAAGCTTACTATGTATGACAAAGACCAGAGCCTTGATTCTATTCATTTCGGTTAGCTAATAAATTGAATTAGCTTGTTAAGTCTGAAGAGTCTAAGAGTACAATCTTAGGTACTACTTTGGCCCTCCGTATTTGTGTCAAGTTATGGTCCAGATTCTAGAGTTTAAATTTTCTTGCCTTGAGATCTCCCCATGATGGCTGTGGTGCTGGGTCCGAAGCACAAGCCTAGCAAAATGAATTAGCTGATGCATGTTTAACTTTACATTAAACTGCACCCTAGATGCAAAATCCAGGAGAGAGGGAAAAGAATGAAATATGATTTGCAAAGTACAAAGTACTGTATTAAAAACAGTACTAAGACATAATGATAATTACAGATGGGTCTCTTCTGGAATGAAGTCAAGGTCAGAAGCGGGCAGAGGAGAGGAAATAGGATCCATTACACATTTTCTTCCATGGGGCCAAAATGTCACTTTAGGGCCTGAATGCTACAAGTCATCTTCTTTACTTTGTTTTTATTCCTGCCAAATTTTACCGTCTAGACAGCCTTCTTTGTAGAACATTAGCTGTAAATATCTTTAATGAATTGCTACACTGACATTGACTAATTGAACACCTCAGCTGACAGAATGACTGAGGAGACATGTTTATTCGCACCAGACACAGTTTTGAGATGTTTCTCACTGAAAAAGCCCACCACGTTGGTTGCATAACCCTCTGAAATGACAGCAAACAAGGCATGTGTCAACCAGAACTGGTGTGATGCAAATAGAAAAAAAGAACAATAGAACAAATCCTTGCGCCCAATTCCTTGTCAGAACTAGGAAAATGAATTTGAACTGTAGCTTTTAATGTTGGTTTTCCTGATGTGAATACAACTTTTGCAGACGTTGGTTGGCTCTTCAATCTCTCTTGAACAATGTTGGTATCAGCCATAAAAGGGGTGAAGGGGAAAATGAGCCAGCAATGTGCTGCAGCTGCCAAAAAAGCCAATGCAACCCCAGGCTGCATTAACAGAGGGATAGAATCAAGATCACATGAAGTTCTAGTACTGCTTTACAAAGCCTTAGTAAAACCACACTTGGAATACTGCATCCAGTTTTGGTCACCATGATGTAAAAAAGATGTGAAGACTCTAGAAAGAGTGCAGAAGAGAGCAACAAAGATGATTAGGGGACTGGAGGATAAATATATGATGAACAGTTGAAAGAATTGGGTATGGCTAGCTTAATGAAAAGAAGGACTAGGGGAGACATGATAGCAGTGTTCTAATATCTAAGGGGCTGCCATAGAGAAGAAGGGGTCAATCTATTTTCCAAAGCACCTGAAGGCAGGACAAGAACCAATGGATAGAAACTAATCAAGGAGAACCAAGTTAGAACTAAAGAGAATTTTCCTAACAATTAAAACAATTAATCAATGGGACGACTTGCCTCCAGAAGTTGTGGATGCTCCAACACTGGAGGTTTTTAAGGATCGGACAATCATTTGTCTGAAATGGTATAGGGCTTGCTGCCTGATCAGGGGGTTGGACTAGAAGAAGTCATGAAGCATTTGACTTTCCAGAAGCTGCCCACTTCTTCACATTCTCACACATAATTCCTTCTGAAAAAAAAGCGAGAAGGGGGTCCATCATCTTCCCAAATGGCAATTTGAGGCCATTTCAGGATATTTTAAGGGATATTAAGAGGCAATTAAACCATTAATTTAACAGGGGGAAAGCCATGAACAGTTGCATATGGTTTTGAATGCTGGGAGGGAGCGCAATGTCTCAGCGGTTAAAGACCTTGAGCTTGTCAGCTGGAAAACTGACAGCCCAGGTTCCTGTCAACCTAGCAGTTTGAAAACATGCAAATGGGAGTAATTAAATAGGTACTACTTCGGAGGGAAAATAACAGAGTTCCGTGCACCTTGGGATATAGTCATGCTGGCCACATCACCACAGAAGTATCTTCAGACAAAGCTGGCTCCCTTGGTTAAGAATCAAAGATGAGTACCTCCCCCTCGAGTCGGAAATGACTGGACACGAGAAATCTTTACCTTTACCTTTGAATCCTGGCAACTGCATGAAACCTCTGATTCCTAATTTGTTCATATACATATATGTGAGTGTGTGTGTGTGTATGTGTGTGTGTGTGTGAGAGAGAGAGAGAGAGAGAGAGAGAGAGAGAGAGAGAGAGAGAGAGAGAGAGAGAGAGAGAGAGAGAGAGAGAGAGAGAGAGAGAGAGAGAGGGGGG
>QLTV01001318.1:2980090-2986604 GCA_003457575.1 Thermophis baileyi | reverse complement strand
CTCTTTTAGGAGAGGGAGAGAGAGAGGGAGGGAGGGATATAGAGGGAGAGAGAGAGAGAGAGAGAGAGAGAGAGAGAGAGAGAGAGACGGAGGAATGGAGGGAGGGAGAGATGGAGAGACAGAGACTTCCAGTTCCTCTAGAGCAGGGGTCTTCAACCTTGGCAACTTTAAGCCTGGAGGACTTCAACTCTCAGAATTCTGAGAGTTGAAGTCCACCAGGCTTAAAGTTTCCAAGGTTGGAGACTCCTGCTCTAGACAGCCTACAAAAATTATTTGGTTTAAATCTTCCTGACCACTGCTGCCATTCATACAGCTCAATGGGTTAGGAGAGAAATAGCTGGGGCATAAGAGTCCATGGGCAGGAACCATTTTTCCCCCTGCCAACCCCAGATTTTCAAAATACCCCAGATTTTCAAAATAATCTATTATCCTCAGTAGTAGCAGCAGAGAAACCCCCAAGAAAAGGAAAACAGATGCACAACATTATTGTTTTTTAAGTTAATTGTTTCAACGTTATGAAACAACAAACCACTTTTTGATGTCATCCCCATTTTAAGAAATACTTCGATTTACAGATTTGCCCATCTCTTTTGTGCTTGGTCCTTGGGGGTGGGGTTGGCTCATAATTTAGCTTTTTCAAATCTTTCTCAATTTAATTAGGGAATTAGGAGAACTGAAGTCCAACATGTTTGTAGGTCGTAAGCTGTGAAATATTAACCTCAAAGCTCAAAGATCTGGCAGAATTTGGCTCTGAATCAGTTGAAGGAACCTTCTTAAATGCTCTTGGCATTTTGGTAAAAAGAAATACATCAGTATCTTCAACATGCTTATGTTCAGTTAAGTTGACGCAACTGTATCTTGACAAAGTCTGCCTCTAATTATATATGGCAGTCATCTGACCACAGATAAACAGATATTACACAAACCTTTGGAGGGAAGAGTGTTTGGCTACCAGAACTTTTGGAATAATTTACTCTACATCCTGACTTTAAAACACCAAAAATGATTCATAGCATTTTGGGGAGTTGCACATAAATATTTTTACTGAACAAGAGATTAGTCTCTCTGACCTCCATGCCTTATTCATACTAAACATTTCTGTTTAGTGATATTGTATCATAGATTGCTGAAGAATAGTCAGAGATTTGGGGCCACAAACTAACAAATACTAATAGCTACCTCCCAGTAACTTTCAAAAGCTCCACTTGAAAAATAATGGCACATCAAGAGAAGCACAATGTCCCAAGAATTTCACTTCTTTTCAAAACAAAGTGGGTGAATCATAAAAAGCTCTCTGTAAAGATAAATTACCCAGTCGCCACTTAAGAAAAGAATCTGGTTCGAAAACCTATGTTACTGATTACTACTGGAAGTAGAATAAAAATATATGTGCTTTGAGACAGTGGTGAAATCCAATTTTTTTTACTACTGGTTCTGTGGGCGTGGCTTGGTGGGCGTGGCAGGGGAAGGATACTGCAAAATTCCCATTCCCTCCCCACTCCTGGGGGAAGGATATTGCAAAATCTCCATTCCCACCCCACTCTGGGGCCAGCCAGAGGTGGTATTTGCCGGTTCTCCGAACTACTCAAAAGTTCCACTACCGGTTCTCTGAACTATGCAAAATTTCCGCTACCGGTTCTCCAGAACCTGTCAGAACCTGCTGGATTTCACCCCTGCTTTGAGAACTCAATACATCTATCTTAACCAGGACCATTTATTTTTTTGGAAGATATTTATACAGTGAAAAAAAATAGGTAGTGAAGCTCGGCCATGCAACAGGCTTAAAACATTAATTGTGTGGTGAATTTAGTTTGGGTTAATAGCTCATCCTCATATATGAAACAATTGAGGGTGCAAAGGTGCTTTTTCAAGAGGCAACTAGACTTTCTGGTTTTTCTTTGAAAACGTTTTCCTTCTCATCCAAGAAGCTTCTTCAGCTCTGACTGGATGGTGGGGAATGGAAGGGGAAGAGCTGAAGAAGCTTCTTGGATGAGAAGCGAAACATCTTCAAAGAAAAACCAGAAAGTCCAGTTGCCTGTTGAAAAAGCACCTTTGGGACAAACATGACCTGGATAACTGAGAATCTCCATAGATAATTGAGGGAACAGTTAAATCAGACTACTAGCAGTTGAATAGCCATGTTGATTAAGAAGTTGAATAGCCATGTTGATTAATCCATGTTGTGTAGAATGATCAGGAAGAAGGACTGATTTTTATGTTTAAATTTAGACTATAATAATTAAAAGGAATTTCCCATTTATTATCCGTGAGCCAGATCATTAATGTATAATTATGCATAGACAAAAATATAGAGTAAAAGTCTAAGAATTACATAGTTGTTTACTTTGCTGGAAGATATTTATACAGTGAAAAAAAATTAGCATATATTTCTTGCACACCTGTGCGATGTACGTCAAGTATAGGTTTCTCATCATGCTAAGCACACATCCTGATTTGAGACATGCTGAGACAAAAAGCTGCCAGAATTTACTGGTCGGGATAAATTCACATACGTTGATTTATGTAAATGAGAAAAAGGCAAAATAAATCCTTTGTTTAAATCTGGGCCCTCTGGATAGGCAATATGTCAAAAAATGAAATTGATTCTATAAAGGGCAACTGAATAATAATATGTTAAAACTCAGTCTACTACAACAGATGGCCCTCAACTTATGACCATTCATTTAATGGTGGTTCAAAGTTATCATGGCCTTGGAAAAACTGACTCATCCTCAAAAGGTCCACCTGAAATAAGACACAATTTTCTTTCTGAATAGCCTGGACATAAATTGCAATCTTCAGAAAAGCATAAGAATCAATTATGCTGGCTGAGCTTATAAACAGTAAAAGAACCCTAACTTTGTACATGTGCAGAAATTGGGAAAAGCAACTGTACACAATATTCTCATCTATTCTGGAACTCACAGACACATACATTACTTGCACATACATAACCACACCAAACAACAGATCTATCCTTCACTTCTCAGTAGGTCTCCAGTCAGCCAACTTCTTAGTGTGATTACCCTTCATTTATTCCTCCATTTTACCTGAATATTTTTAAAACCAGTACTTTTAATCCAGAGGAACACAAAGATGAGTACAATTATTTCTATTGGTTCTACCTTATAGAACCCGTGAAAATAATCTTTATCATTTTTCAAGGGGGATTTGTAAAAAGAATTTCCTCTTGTGCAAAAGAAATTTATGCAGCTTATTATTTTCCTTATTATTTTCTCTTTTTTTACAACCAATATGATCTGCTATTTTTATGTCTTATGAGACAAATACATGCTATTTGCAGAATACAAGATGCTGTATGTATGTGTGTGTGTATGAAATGACAACCAAAACCTCATTTGACAAGCTAGCTACCTGGGAAAATTCAAAACTGATTCCTCTGCCTTTCCACTTGCAGAATGAATTATCATCAAACATGCGATTCATTATAATACAAGAACAGGTCATAAAAGTTAAGACAATTAAAGACGATCTGTACACCAAAATCTCATGAATTAATTACCTTTTTCTATTGTCGTGTATGGATATGGCAAAGCCTTATGTGTTGAGCCATCTGCAAACAAATATGAATTTCCATTCCATTTTCTTAAGAACTGTTGCAGTAATATAAACCCCGCTTATTGCAAATTGCACAGCTCTTTTTAGAAATCTTGACCTCGTTCATTGCTTCTTTCACCCTTCTCCCAACTCTGTAACTCTTATCATTCCTACTATCCATTGCTCTTCAGTGGACATGGAAAGGAGAAAATCTCTGCATAATTACGTTTGTTGGCAAGATATTCGATTAGACAACAAGGCTTAAACCATTCAAGAATAAAAGCTCTGGAGAGGAATGACTCCACAGAAGCAACTTAGCTTGTTTGGTTGATTGGCATTCAGAAACTCAGTCCCTATTGACCACAAAAACAATCTGCCGTCTGTCTAATGAAGTGAGGCATTTAACTACAGGCTCCGTGGTTTCAGCTTGCATCTGACAGATTTTTTTTTTTTTTTTGCAATACTTCTTGTTACTTTAATCCAAGTCAAGCCTTTTAAAATTAAAAGAAAATGTTGTCTTTAATTAAAGACTCAGTAGAGGAAGTTCTTTATAAAGAATGTGCTTCTACTTTGAAGGGGAAAAAATGTATTTGAAAACAGTGAAAACTTTTTGAAATATAAAATACATTCTTCCCTTGCCAGACTAGGAGGAGAAACTTTCTCTCTCTTCTTTCACTCCTTGTCTCTTTGGGCTTTAAAGCAAAATATGTGAAAATCATTCATTTATGGAACAATATTTTGGATGCTTTTGCTACTGCAATTGTGAATATTTGGCCCCACCAGACTTTTTCCAGCTTTTCGGCAGGAAAGCAGAAATGAAAAGGTGGGTTATCCTTAGCACATATTAAGCACTAACCCTTGTTGAAAAATTTATTCATTTGCTGGGATTAAATTATTTGGTGTCAGGTATGTGCAACGTAGCACTTTTCACCACGATGCAAATGAAAATAGAGGGCTTTCTACAAAGTCCCACTTTGGCAAGATGGGTTGAAGCAGCAGCTGCTTGAAGACAATTTGGGGGAACAATGGGCCATCTGAAAACCATTACTGTGTTCAAGTGGATTTTCCACATGTTCATTTGCTGGACAAGCAGGTTGCCCTTGAAGTATTGTCCTCATGGGGGAAAAGGAAAAACTTGAAAAAAGTATTCTCACAGTTAGATCACTGCTTTGCTAGAGCGAGCCAAAAATACTGCCAAGGAAGCTTTGAGTTTTACGGCTGGCAAAATCATCCGATCAGGTACAAGAAAGGGAGGGAGGGAGCTAGTGAGGAATTCAAAGGATGAAAGCAACACTGACTGATAGGAAGAGAAGGATTAGTGCTTAAACTGCTCAAGAGGAAAATTAAGTATTCAGAATCCCCCTCTCTTCTTGCTGCTTACATGATCTACATTTGCAATGTCCAAAGGAAAATGCCATTGTCTTACTGCATACAATTCTCGCTTCGTTTTTGGTACAGATTTTTAAGACTCAATTACTGGAGAGATAGGGACATGTTTATAAAAAGTAGGTAAGAAAAAAATACGTACCTTTTGTAATTTTACTTTGAGGTAAATGGTATGTTGGTTCAAATTTTAAGAATTGCATAGATATAAAATATTTTTGCTTTAAGGGGAAAGGCAAAAGGAAAATCTAGATCTATCATACTCAATGAATCATGAAAACATACAATTGCAAAATTGCTTAAGATTTACTATTTGTGTGAAAATTTCTATTGTGAGTGTGATGATTATTATTCCTGACTTAAGGCATATCTTTTAAAATCAATATCCTTTTTTGTTTAGATTGTTATAATAATAATGTATTGCATATTGAAATTCTATCATACGATGCTGTCTTTTCTTTGAATTCAGTAAGACGTTTGTAGAGTACAATTGACAGATCCACTAAAGTCATCATAGTAAATATGCAACTAATTGAAAGATTCTAGACATCAAAATCTCTACCTCAAGGATACAATAAAGCTTACAGGAAAATCAGATTTGTAGAGATTTCTGAAAAAAATCACAGGCAAATTATTTCACCAAACTGCGAATAACATCTAGATGTTTTCTCTCATTAGAATATACTTTCTTCCATTCTTTTAACATTAGTGGTAATTTTAGCTGTTTTACTAACTAAAATTACCGCTGAGTTTATCTCTCTAAATCTTTCTTGAGTTACTATGAGTAGAAAAGCGAAGTATAAAATAAAAATTTAACTACATAAACATATTTCTGATTATTATTTAATGGTTGGCATTAGCCATTAGTGTTCTGCTTATTTTACTATTTTATTTACTCATTTAGTATTCCTATTTTTTAACACAGAAAAACTATATATAAGCCCAGAAAAAAGAATAATTCTTCCTTTACCAAGCTGGGTTGAACAATACTTAAGTCTCAACAGAGACTTTATAACAGCTACATAAAATCTAAATATTTACAGGAATTACTATTAGGACAGGTTTATAAATTCAGTGTAAACAATAGCTATTTATTTGGTAATTGATAGCCAATCCATGAAAAGCCTCGATCATCACTAATTTTCAGAACTTTTAAATAAGAAAATATTCTGCAATTATGCATTTAGATGATATTAAATGATAAACAATATCAAAAAAAGTCACCTGATACATGTTTCTTAACAAATAAAAAATGATATATAGAACGGTCCATTTGCTGGACCAATTTATGTTTGAATGCAGATTAAAAGAACCATGTTCAATGAAAAGAAATAACATGTGAATTCCATTAATCTCAACAGTGGTAACTAAGAAAACCCTGCCAATGAGCTGTACTTTCATGTTCTGTTTGACCGAACTACAGCTCAATTTGCTTTGGATGATGAAAACGGGAATTGCTGACTTGAGTTTGCCGCTACTAGAAGTCTGCTTACATTTCCCTGTCTGTGTGTCCCAGAGACTTTCAGATTTTTAGACTGATAAGTTTCTGAATCACTCTTGCAAATTGTATGAA
>QLTV01001318.1:2967590-2975090 GCA_003457575.1 Thermophis baileyi | reverse complement strand
GCATACATTACCCCAGCCTAGGAGAAAAAACAATATAAGTTCAAAAAAGCTCTGAAGTTAAAATATAGCTTATAATGTATGCAAAGCATAATTGATAAGGTAAATTGATGAATCTGGAATATGAAGGTGAAAAAATCTGGAATGAATTTAGTTGGGGAAGTGATGCAAATATGAAGGAGTCGATGCTTTGGAGAACATTTGTAGCTTCCTCATAAAAGGGCTGTCATGGTAGGCTGGTCAGTTACAAATTACTATTTACTAAAAGCAAACAGTGATGTCACTTCTTGCCACTCCACTTAGCTCTTCATGATGCTTCTTAGCATCCTGGCTTACCTCTTGTCTCTTTTTCTGGATAGGAGTGCACATTTTGTTATTACTACTTCGTTTTCCAGGAATTCCAATATGGCTTCTGCATGGCACAGAAACAGCATTGGAAATGTTTTGTTTATTTATTAATTTCAAATGGTTATCAAATCAGAAAAAACTCTAGTGCTTTGCATGCCAACTTCCTATTTAAAAAAATATTTTTAAAAAGGGAGATATGGCAAGGAACTTGATGGTTGCCAAAGGAGATATCTGTAGGCCTATCTCAAATCAGATCACATTCATGTACTGTTGAATATGGCACATGCTCTCAATATTTCCTCACACCAAGGAAAATTGCATATAGAAATGAACAGGGGAAAAAAAAAGAAAACATGCATGGGAATGAACCATTTTTAGTTAGGGAAAAGACATCTCAGAGAAATAAATGCTGGAATAAGTGGTTCCTCCTTTTTAAATGAGATGGCAGTGCCCCATTCTGATTGGCATGTGGTTAAAACTTTAATTGGTTAAAAGTCAATTTTCATATTCCTGAAAATATGGGTCTGTTCACCTTATAGTGGAGTCCACATTTTCTGTTCTGCATTACAGACTAATTAGAACAATACACTTGGAACACACTAGGGCAACATAGACGGCTGTCTGAAGGACAATAGGAATTAAAATTGAGTGTATCTGGAAGTCCCGAGTGAGGGAGGGCTGAACCTGGAGTATCAGTGTATGAAAATATTTACTCAGTCCTTTCAAGTCTGTAAAAAATAAGGAAGATGACCTTGTTGGAAAAATGCAAGAACCATTAATTAGCCAAAAGGAACTGAAACATTTTTTAAAGTCCTTATAAACAAAATAATATTTAGAAACAGCTCAGAAACACACCTCCCTGATTCACTGGGGAATTGAAGGGACGAATGTCGGGGGTGTTTGTGTGGAGATATAGCAAAGCCAGACTTGCAAGATTTTGTTAATGTAGCCAAGGTAGATCTTCTAGTCTTCTATGGCACCGAATTTCTGAATTCTGGCCTACTTAGTGCAGCTGACAGAACCCCACATAACTTGATGGTGCACAGAAACTAAATATTTGTACTAGCACTATATATTTTGTTATATAATTTGAATTACCTAAACAGAAGTATGTTAGAACTTCATGTATTCTTGACCCTTTTCATTTCTAACAGCGTTCCAATATTCAGAGTTATGAAAGATGCCAGAAAATCATAACATGTCAAGAAAATGCTGCTCTAAGACATTTTCAGAAAATTTAAATTATCGGCCCAGCATTTGTAGGAAAGCTAGTGGAATTATAGAACATATTTAGAAATTGGATGCATGAGATTTTTTAGCTTCTAGGGTTGTACAATTTAAGGCCCTAGAACCACTTGAGCTATACCTCCTTGATAACTTGAGTGAGTTCACAAAATTCTTCAAAATTCTTTACAGGAGGAAATGTTAAATAAACAGAAAGAGTAATCTCATTGATTAAATTAAGTTTTGCCCTGGCCCCACCCATTGAACATTTTTCACCCAGGTGGCTTCCAGGATGGCTACTTGGGGTCTTACCTTTTCCCTCTTCAAAGCGTATCCCTGCTTTGTAACTGTGGTGCATTACATAATGTTTTTTGTCTTGCAAATTAAATTTGTCCAGTAACAAGAAATGTCCCTATGAATGTTAAATCTGCCTATTTAAACATGTTGCTTTATGCTTTTCAAGAGTACATTCAAAGGAAAAAGTCTCTACATAGCACTAATTCTGCACACAGAGAGACATTAGCATGATTGTGTAACAATTTATAGCTTGTTTTTCCAAATGTTCGGCTTGTTCCTGATGTAGTGGTTAGTATACGGATGCCTCAGCCATTTCAGGAAATTTATCCCGCTCTCAGTCAAAGCTAAAAAGCTGGCAGAAAACAGGCCAAGTCCAGTAACAATTCTATTACACAAGAATATGCCCATTTTTAAATTCCAATTGTATAAGTATCAAAAACCAGAAGTTCACATGTCTTAAGTCACTGTGTTCTCATTTGAGCAACAATCGTTTTAAACTAAAATTTGGCAGGGGATTATCGCGTAATGTAGACCAAATGCACTTGGAATGCTGAAAAACAGCATTCAAAAACCAAGAGATTTCACTTGGAAAACACTTAAACTAGACAACCACAGCTCCTATTTTACACAAAACCTTTTAGAATTATGAACACTTCAAGGAAAGTCCATTGCTCAGCCCAAGACTTGGAAGGAAAGCACAATAATTTTAACTTAAATGGAAGATCCACATGAGACTGAAACTCAGGGGAAGAGATCAAAGGGATGAGTTATTATTATTTATTTTTATCCAAACAATAAAAGAAGGAATACACTTTTTGAAAGTTTCTTTGAAAATATAGGAATCAAGATATAGATGATCTATAATAGCATTCTCCAATTTGATCCCACAGATACTTTGAATTATCATTTCAGAATTCACAGTTGACATCACTTTTGACTTTTCTTACTCTTAACCTGCCCATCCCCACCATTCACCCATATATATTTTGAGCTAAAAAAGATCCCTTCATATTTTACCATACTGTTGTCCAGTCTTCTATTACCAACTTTTCATAATCCTTTCCAAAACATCTTGTGATATTTTTACAGTATTTCGTTTAACTTTCTAGGAATCTTGTCCTGCTTTAAATGTAAACACATATTAAACTTGGAATGATTGATATATTTTGATATGTCTGATATATTTGGAAAATTAGAAAACCAGGGGATTGGAAGGTTGGAAGAAGCTGGATGATAACTAACAGGTATGCCTTTTGGTTGACATACCTGTATACATTAGGATGGACACAAAGAATGAAAAAAGTAAAGCCTTTTTCAAAGAAGAGCAAACTTATTTTCTGTCCCTGAGGATAGAAAGCTTTAACTTGGGATTTACTTTAAAACAAAATCCTGGAAGTTGTGACAAAAATTGTGAAAAGATTGCAAGACTTTGAGGAAAGGACTGTGGAAGAAATGACAAAGATTACAATGTAAGGATTGAAAAATGATCCCGTATATGAGTGTAAAAACATGGATTTCATTATGAAGTTTCATCCACGGAATCATTCAGATGTTCAGGTTTCATTCAGAAGTGCATACGAATGCAGTTCATGGTAGGTCTAAACGGGCCAAAATTAATAGACCAGTGCAGCTTAGAGGAACATAATTTTGTCATGATGCAACAGATGAAAAATATAGGATCCATATTTATTAATAAAGCAGGCAAGAAGAGGATTTCTCATATGGAACTGTTTGACTTTGAGCCAAACCACTAGTCCAAATCACTTGAGCTGTTGGCACTGAAAATCTGGGCCAAACTCCAAGGCCTTCAGAACAATTAACCAAATAGCAGAATGGTGTAAATAGACTAAGCAGTAGCAGGATGGAGCTAACCTATCTTGATTTGGGATCAAAAATTGAAAAAGTTTCTTCTCTTATGACAATCTGCCCAGATTCCAGACCTTTCCCTCTTAACTTTCCCTGAGTGCTACAAAGTTCATCCAAAATAGAAAAAAGACAGTCTTTCCTGTGGAGCTTCATATCAAGTAGCGTGCTTTGCCATTTCAAATGTATCAGACCCCATCTATGTCTCCTTTTAAGAAAGCCCTAAAGCCCCATTAATTTATCCAAGGAATCCTGTTAACAAGACTTATTATATTGGCAAGAACACCAATTGGAACTAAGGTTTCTTTTTCTATGGTGGAACATATTCTTTTAATGTTGGCTTTCTAACCTCAGGCATCCAGTGAAACCTAGATTTTTTTACAGCTAGAAGTAATGAACTGCAATATTAATTACAGCGTAGTCTTCTAAACCCTGAGATATTAGCATCAGCATTGGGGTCGAACGGTTCAGTGGTTAAAGACACATCAGGTTCAAGACCGCAAGCGCTGCACGATGGGATGAGCTCCCATTACTTGACCCAGCTCCTGCCTACCTAGCAGTTTGAAAGCATGCAAATGCAAGTAGATAAATAGGTACCACTTTGGTGGGAAGGTAACAGCATTCTGTGCACCACGGCGTATAGTCATGCTGGCCACATGACCATGGAAATATCTTCAGACAAGCTGGTTCCCTCAGCTAAGAAACAGAGTTGAGCACCGTCCCCTAGAGTTGAACATGACTGGAAAGGGGAAAACTTTTACCTTTACCTTCTAAACTCTGAGATATTACAAGCACATTCACCCTAAAACAACCTTCTTGCAAAAAAATAGGAATAATTATGAAGGAACCAGAAAAGGAGGAGGGTCTTTGGGGAAAGGCACATACCTGTCCGGTAGACATAATTTCCATCAGTCTCGGAGGAGGATGGCGACACCAGTTCTTCTTCAAACTCATTAGAGCTGAATGATCCAGAATGATTCCTTTGTCTTGTTTTTTCCATCAGGTCTGCATCTGTGGTCATGACATGTGTCACCGAATCATTCAGGTAGCGATTCAATAAGCTGCTTTTGTATTTAGGAGGGGCTACATAATCCTCACTGGCACTTCCTTCTGGTTTTACTCCAGATTTTATGACAGAACTTTCTGTTTTAATCACAGCATGATGAACCTGGGTGTTGTATTCTCCTTCATTTCGGGGAGGGTTTTCGACATCTGCAAAGAGAAGAACGATCAAGCAGAAACTTTTCTTATGTATCTTTATACTCCTAAAGAAGCATTCGGTGGAAAACGGAGATCAGATGACATTATCATGACAGTCTTTTCTAAACCCATTTACATAGACTTCTCTAACCTGCCCCATCCTCAGTTCCCAGTTCCCAGCCACATGGGTGAAGTGTGCTTTCCACCGAAGTTTACTTATATATTATATATATATATATGAGATTCTGAAGGTTACTTATATATTATATATATGAGATTCACCCCTTAAAAGCAGTGAAACAAAATCCCCCCACCCGAAAGAAACAACTTATTACATGGTTTATCTACTACGGTACTATATTTTTGGCAGTTCCCCAAAGAAACAAGACAGGGTTCACTTCATACATAATTTATCTTTGCAGTAGTGGGACTGCTGCAATTGCGATAGAAGACAAATATTTTTGTGTAAATATACATTGAACTCCCTTTTGTCTCTTAATACATTTATAACTGGGCTTTAAGAAAGATTAGTTCAAATAATTCAGAAAGAATTGACATTCTCCTGCCAAACTTAACTTTGGGGAAGAAGTTCTTGTAGGAGAGGGCATCAAGTGGGCATAAGATTTCTTCCTTTTCTACAAAACCATCATTGCATCTTAAGCAAACAATATAGTCCATCTGGACATATACAGGCTTTTAATCTTTGAAGTGGTTTTTTAGAGACATTCATTCTTCTTCAGAGTCCAGGAAGATGCTGCTTATTGGACATAGTTGAGGAGCACAGATCAAGGAAAAAACAGCATGCAAGACTATTGACTTCTTGAGAAATAATAATTATTTTCAATTTTACAGACTTTTTATAGAGACAACTTGAAAGTATCAAAAACAAACCTTCAGAACATGAATCATCACTGCTTACGCTAAGCCGCTCAGCATTTCCTTGAACATACTTATTGTATAGTTTTATTCGTAAAGCCCAGCTGAGATCCGGTTGGCGGACAGTATTTTTAAGACGCCGCCTTGCATTGGCAAACCAATTTGACACCTAAATAAAAGACAAATGCATCAAATTTGTCTTTGACCCAGAACATTGAGAACTGAATTTCTCCTCTGCAAATGCGATGAAAGAAGTATAAAAGGCAGACAAATGATTCATAGTTCTATTTAAACAACAATTATATGGGCACTGGAAAAACATGATATCAAGTTCTATATCTATCAATTATTAAATAAAAGGTCAATCTGTGCTCCTGCAAGTCTTGCTGAATTCTGGTTAATACAGCGTATATTGAAAAAAAGATGTGAATTGGCTCAAAAATATCTGGAGAGCCACCTGCTACCTACTTCTGTAAAATGACCAACAACAGAACCTTAAATTGCAGAATCCCACATCCAAATAGGAAGTGGGTGGCTATATAACTACTCTATTGAATGCAAGAGATAGATGCAATTTTTCAGGCTTTCAGAGTGCCTGTAACCCAGATCAGCTTCCCATTTCTGCTGATCACGACCCACTAATGGACATTGCTTATGCCAGAGAGTACCATGGGATCAGCACAGGAACACATATTATTCTGCAACACAAATTTAGATGAGCCAATGTTTGGGCTGTATATACTTTCTGAATTCTTTGTTGAATAGTCTGTGTTAATGATTGTACCATTTATTTGGGGGTGGGGGTAAAGAGAGAAAGAGAGAGAGAGAAAGATTTGTTGGCTTAATAGCTGCATAAGCATCTTCTGTCACGTGAAGAGGTAGAGATTTGTCCACATAGCTCTTGATACAGGCAATATAAAACTAGCGTGATTTATATGCATGCACCTCCGTTTCATGGAAAAAGCCAAAATGAAGCCTTGTGCACTCAAGATTTCCATGTCAATAGCAAGCATTATTCACATGAATATGAACAGCTCCCTGTTTCAAAGTGTTCCAGCAGGCAGTAAAGTCCAGCATGAAATAGGGTTATCTCAAGAAAAAGTATCTGCAGCCCCCAAATACTTGAATTTTGGGTGTTGTCTTTTCCTCATCAAAACAATTATGAAATCATCGACATTTTTGACCATTTAGGAACTAAAGGAAATAAGTTCACAATTCGTACTGCCTCGAAAAGGAGAAAAGAAGTGGTCACTCCAAGCACTGTAGCTATCACGATATTTGAAAAAATAGAAGTTTTAAAAAGCTGTATTTGATGCAATAGTTGGTCAAGGAGCAATTTTCAGTATTCCATTTCGCTAAAGCAATACAGTCAATTTAGAATTGATAAATACTGCATTAGTTATTGGTTTCTCAGAATTGTCATTACCATCTCTGTTTGGCTTCTACCTTTCTTAAAAATGCTACATTTCTGTTCATATGAATTGGTCCTATTCCAGAAGCATGTAAAACCTGAAATAAAACAATTGCATATAGTTCCAAACCCACAGTCACCACCAGATTGTTAACCAGGGCATCCAATCAGAGCTTCCAATGGTGCCAGCAGAAGCAGATGGCTAGGCTTTGTAGTTTCCCCTGATTGTCCTGGACCCAAACACTGAACGGTAGTTTGAAGTCCTGGACTGCAAATACCTAGCT
>QLTV01001318.1:2953475-2967496 GCA_003457575.1 Thermophis baileyi | reverse complement strand
CTCACCCCTCTCTCTTATCAAATAATTTGCTGTCTCCAGATACAGCCTGCAAGTGTATATTGCAGCAAATTTCTGCATTTCATGAATACCTAGATGAAGCAGTTTTAGGAATCCTGCATGGGCTACCTCTAGTTCTATCTTGGAACAAAAGGCAGGTTATAAAATGCCATAACAGAGCAAATAAAATTAGAAGGATGCCTAGTTCTTAGCTGGACTAGGAAAATTGTAGCTGTTCAGACTTGGAATGATGTTAAATACAGTGGACCACAATTCCCATAATTTCTGAGCAACAGGGCCAAATGCACTGTTCTCTCACAAAACTGGAGGCTCTGAAGCTGGAGAAAGTGTGGATTAACCTAAGAATTTTTTTTTTACATGCCCTTCATTCTGTTTTGCTTTCCCCCCTCCCTTATTTATTATTATGATAAACTGTTTTTACTCAGCAAATGTATTTTTCAGGTGGTTTTAGGGCAGGTCTCCCATTTTCCAACGCATTAAATAAACATCATACTTAAAATATAAATCATAAAGTACGTTCCAATCTTTATCTCCTTTGAAGGGAAAAGATTACTAGGATATTGCAGATCGTATTGCAAAAGGATAAACATCTAAAGGAGCAATTTCTCCAAACTGTGTTCTCCAGATGTTTGGGTCAATAATAGGATGAAGCTAGCTGAAAGTTTTGAGAGTTGAAGTTCAAGACATCTGAAGATTGGAGATGATTGAAAGGGAGAAGATGGCTCACCTAAGTGATTCTCTCTTCCCGAGCAAATTATATCCTATGCAGTATATGCTTTTGCATAGCTGAATATTGCCAGAGCCTCAGAAGCTCAAAAGCAAGCCATTAGTCATACTGTGGCAAATCATATTCAACAATAAAGCCATTCATATTTCCCCTTCTGGAAAGAATGTTCAGATTTTTTTTTTAATTCCTAGGAATGGCTAAAACCAAATTTAAAATAAAATAAATCCACCCCTATGGGAATAGTGCAAATGAAAACATGACATACAGCATTCATTGCAAATTAGCAGGACAAATTGCTAGCCTCCAAATTGAGGGCTAATTGGTGAGATAAATATAGGCTGCGGCTTTTAGTCGAATATGGCTTCCTGCTCTAGTTCTGTAGTTTTGGAGTATAATGTTTCTGGCTCTAAAGCAAATGGGAGAAGAGGGAGTCTAGAAGTTACATGAATTAGGCACCATATTCAGCTGCATTTCAGCTATACAGATTCCCCCCCCCCAAATCTTCTTTTAGAAACCTTCTTCCTTTCCTTAAGCCAAAATTATCTAATACAGGGACAATTTGCTTGTTTGTTGGTTAATATTCTGCCAGGAACTCAGACAAGCAAATGGCACCATTTCTCTCTGAAGAGCAAATGGGGGTGGGGAAGAGAAACCTTGCTGAATTCCATTCCGTTCCATTCCCCTTCCGTCTCTCTCTCGCTTTCTCTCCTCCCCTCTCTCTCTCTCCCCCTCTCCCTCTCTCTCTCTCTCTCTCTCTCTCTCTCTCTCTCTCCCCCTCTCTCTCCCCCCCCCTCTCTCTCACACACACACACACACCACAAATCTCCTGTGGGGCAGAACAGACTAAAGGAATGGCCCCAAGTCCCTCAGTGAACTTCCACAGCTGAGTTGAAGTTGGATCTCCAAGTCCGAGCTTACTACTTTTATCATCTTAAATTAGGGTTTCCCAACCTTGGCAATTTTCAGGTATATGGACTTCAACTTCCAGAATTACACAGTCAGCATAGCCATTGCCGAAAATTCTAAGGGTTGAAATCCACTCACCTTTAAAATGCCAAGGTTGGGAAATAGATTCTTTGGAAAGCAGTAGATTCTGTTTTCCACCAGAAACTCAATGTTAATTTTTCCAACTTGCTTGTAGTGCTTGTGGTACTTTACTTACTTACTTACTTACTTACTTACCCACTTATTTACTTACTTGTAGTGAATAAAATTGAGAGGGTGTACAAAATCTTTGCTTTCTCTGTCACTCTACAATGTCTACTTTTACTTCATCAAGATTTCCATCTAACTAAATGTCCCAAGCTAGTACATGGTCAGTGGTGTCTAGTTATACTTAATATGTTTGTGCATGATTGGGGGATTAAAGGAAAACCATATGTAGCTGGAAAATTGTTGGCTAAAGAAAAAGTCTCGTAAGAAGTCTTAGGGCTCCCCAGCTGGATTCAGAAAATTTATCATTTGCTTACAATTTAGCATTCTTTTGGTTGCATAATCCCCCAATCCCAGATAACAGATTATAAATACAACCTTCTTCTGATAGAAGAAACAGGAGTAATAAACAATCAGAAAGAGAAGCAACAACAAGCATTGCTAATAGGAAAATATTTACATGGTATGTTTTCTGAATTTCTTCATATTAAGACTGCAAAATTGACATGATTAGAAAGGCTTTCCACCCTTCTATTAAATACTCAAATATATATAATACACATAATGAATGCAGTAACTAGTGTGAATACTATAATGCCTTGGTAAGGCCACACTTGGAATACTGCATCCAGTTTTGGTCGCCACGATGTAAAAAAAGATGTTGAAACTCTAGAAAGAGTGCAGAGAAGAGCAACAAAGATGATTAGGCTAAAACATAAAGGCTGAAGGCTAAAACATACAAAGAATGGCTAAACATATAAAGAAGGCTAAAACATATAAAGAACGGTTGCTGGAATTGGGTATGTCTAGTTTAATGAAAAGAAGGACTAGGGGTGACATGATATCAGTGTTCCAATATCTAAGGGATTGCCATAAAGAACAGGGAGTCAACCTTTTCTCCAAAGCACCTGAGGGCAGGACAAGAAGCAATGGATGGAAACTAATCAAGGAGAGAAGCAACCTAGAATAAGAAGTTTCCTGACAGTTAGAACAATTAATCAGTGGAACAACTTGCCTCCAGAAGTTGTGAATGTTCCAGCACTGGAAATTTTTAAAAGAGATTGGACAACCATTTGTCTGAAATGGTATAGGGTTTCCTGCCTGAGCAGGGGGTTGGACTAGAAGACCTCCAAGGTCCCTTCCAACTCTGTTATTCTATTCTAACTTAAACTGAAGATGATCCAGAATAACAAGCCTATGGACCAGTGGTGAAATCTAAAAAATTTCCCTACCGGTTCCATGGGCGTGGCTTATTTTATGGGTGTGGCTTGGAGGTCAGGTGGGTGTGGTTTCAGGTGGGCATGGATTGGTGGTCAGGTGACCAGGTGGGCATGGCCAACTTGTAAAATGTGGTGAAACTCACTTAACAACACTCTTGCTTAGCAAAATTTTGGGCTCAATTGTGGTCATAAGTTTTTCTTTCTTTCTTTCTTTCTTTCTTTCTTTCTTTCTTTCTTTCTGCCCCGTCTGGTTGGCAGCCGACCTTCTCCCTCTCCCCCCTCCCGCATTTCTCTTCCTTCCCTGACTCCTCAGAGGCCAGCCTGCCTGCCCCGGGAGGCAGCACAGAGAAGGGTGCTGCGGAGCTAGTTTGGAGGCAGCGAGGAAATGGAGGCAGTGGTTGGTGGAGTTTCAGCACAGCCAGGCAACTGGCGCTAAAGGGAACACCCGGGTGGGTAGCCCTGTTGCTGCTGGAAGCCGCGGAGACAGCCAAGCTCGGCTGCAGCTGCAATTGCAGGGATTTTCACAAAAAGTGATCAGGGCTGGGATCTTTATTTCTTTCCCTATTACTTGGAAAGGAATTTTCTTGGCTTTTCAAAATCTTTTTGCAGCTGCATCGCCCTTGGCTTGTCTCATCTCCGTGGCCTCGTCTCCTTTCCTTTCCTCCTTTCCTTTCCTCCTCTCCTCTCCTCTCCTCTCCTCTCCTCTCCTCTCCTTTCCTTTTGCTTCCTTTCCTTTCCTCTCCTTCCCTCCTCTCCTCTCCTCCCTCTCCTCCTCCCCTCCCCTCCTGAGTGAGCTGGGGGAACATTAGGGTCACCCCGATGTGGGGAGAAAGAAAGGGGGAAGGGGTGGCTGGGGGAGAATGCCAGATCCTCAGCCCCGGGAAGATGGCACGCTGGCAGGTCAAAGCAAGGGCCGCTGCCCGGCTGGGACGAGCCGGAGTGATGCCGGCGGGCAAGGGGGAAGCCTCTTTCCTGCAGGAGCAGGAAACACCTCCTGCTGAGGCATTTTTGGCAGCAGTGGTGGCGGCAGCAGCAACAGGAGGAGGAACGGCCGCCCGTCCACAGCCAGCAAGCCAGGTCACTTTGCATGAGGAGGAGGATGCGGGCTTTGGAAGGGGATCTGGGGTCCCCGCACGGGCACTCAGGGGGCGCAGGAGGCCAGACCTCGCAGGGTCCCTGGCGGCTTTGTGCTTCCAAAAGTGGCAGCCACAGTCTCTTTAAATCAAGGGCCGCCCGCTGCTGCTCTAGGGTGGCAGCAGCACTGAGCACCCGATGTTGACTCTGCCCGGGCTAGCCAGTCGCCATGCTCTTTGCCCTCTTTTCAGGCCGAATAGCTGCCGGACACTTTGGGGAGAGGGATCACTGCCGAGCGCGCTCTCTCCTGGCACAACTTGCTGAGTGGATTCTTCCCTGCCCCTTTCTGTCTCCACCAAGGGCCACCCGCTTCCGAAGTCTCCCCCCCCACCTCGGCAGTCGCGCTCTCCCCCTTTTCGCACCCGAGCTTTCAAATCATATTCGCGGCTTCCGAGCTTTGAGTGGCTCCCTCCGCGGAGCCCCCAGGCAGCTAAAGTTCAGGTTGGGGCATGGATGGATCGGAAAGGGGCGGGGAAGAATCCGCTCAGCAAGTTGCGCCAGGAGAGAGTGCGCTCAGCAGCGATCCTTCTCCCCAAAGTGTCAGGCAGCTTTTCGGCCTGAAAAGAGGGCAAAGAGCATGGCGACTGGCTAGCCCATCTGCCACCCCTCTCAGACCCAGAGCAGTAGCAGCTGCATCTCCACCAAGGGCCGCCTGCCCACCCACTGGCCGGGCCGGGCTAGACGCCGACCTCGGAAGGCAAGCGGGCATGGGGGACTGCCAGGAAGGCTGCTAGCTCCCCCGCGGACAGCCTGCCCCGACATGCTTGACTGCCTTCCACCCGGGAAGGGGCCGGGAAGAATCCGCTCAGCAAGTTGCGCCAGGAGAGAGCGTGCTCAGCAGTGATCCCTCTCTCCAAAGTGTCCAGCAGCTTTTCGGCCTGAAAAGAGGGCAAAGAGCATGGCGACTGGCTAGCCCATCTGCCACCCCTCTCAGACCCAGAGCAGTAGCAGCTGCATCTCCACCAAGGGCCGCCTGCCCACCCACTGGCCGGGCCGGGCTAGACGCCGACCTCGGAAGGCAAGCGGGCATGGGGGACTGCCAGGAAGGCTGCTAGCTCCCCCGCGGACAGCCTGCCCCGACATGCTTGACTGCCTTCCACGTGGCCTTCCGCTTGCCTGCCTTCACAAGCTGGCCACGGGGACACCAGGAAGGCCGCGTGGAAGGCAGGAAAGCATGTCGGGGCTGCTATGGACCTCCAGGGATGTTATACTAAGTCTCAGCCATAAAGCTAAGAGTATGAGAGATAACTTTAGGAATGTCCTCAGGGGACTTTAGATTCACCACAAATATAAAGAGTTCCTTTATACACAAGGCAAATTATTTCAAAGATTTTTTTCTTCATGTGCATATTTATGGAGTCTTAATGCAATCTTACTCATATTTATCCAGCACCGAATTCCACTAAATTCAGTGGGTTTTAGGACAAGGCAGATCGGCTTCATATTGCAATTTAAATGGGCTACAATTAATAACAATAATCAACTGTGGTGGGTTATGAGAGGATTTTTTTCTCCCAATTTGGCATCAATCCCATCATAAGAAAGATTTGACTGAAACTGAAATAAAACCGTAGCTCTAATGCTATATCAACTTAACCAAATAAAACTAACATAGCAACGTTACGGAATTTGACAGAATGATGCAAAGGAAAAGGTCAACCATATTACATGGAATGCATGACAAGGAAATACAGATCATGAGAACACTTCTTTTGGTCAACTCCAGAAGTGTCCTGGCACTTAACAATCCTAGATTAAAGTCAGTCATCCAACACTATTTGATCATCTGGAATGCACAGCTTTAAGGAATGAGAACTATTTTTCAAATGCATATTAAAACATGTCCCAGTTCCCAAGATAAAATAATATCGGTTTGAGTTGGTGTGGTTGCAGAGAAATTATTCTACATTCAGGTGTGACTTGAAATTATACTCTGCTTTTGTTATTCTTGAAGATTGGCTGCTTACAATCAATAATCAGATCTCAACCATAATTCATCCATTCCTTTTCTTTCCCTTCATGCAGATATGACAGGATTGCTGGACCAAGCATAGAAGAAGCATCTGGAACGTTTTATTATAGTTCTTTTGTTTGTTTGTTTGTTTTCAGACCATGTGCTTCTGTCAAATAAGATAGATTGACAATACAATGAAGCATTTTTCTCCTTAACCAAACATGCCATTTAATTTCTGTGGAACATATTGCCATGAAAAGTTAAGAAGGCAAAGGACTACATTTAATAAAAGTCCTTCAAAAAAGGGGAAAAAATTAATGGGAGTATCCAACTTATTCCTAAACAGTTAAAGAAGTCAAATGATAAGATTAATGGTTTGACTAGAACAGGGGTCGGCAACCCGTGGCTCCAGAGCAGCATTCGGCTCTTTGGGCCCTCTGCTGTGGCTCCCTGTTCCATCACTGGTTGGCCCCACCCCTTGCTGCTTTTAGTTCTTTTTTGGATATTTTTGGAAATCCGGGCTGAGGAACAATCGCCACCCGTGGCGGAGGCGTCCCTTTGGGCGATCCTCCTCCTCCCCTCGTGACCCTCTGGCCGGCTGTGGCTGAGCTGGGAGCGTGCACAAGTGCGGGGAGACCCTCCTCAAGCGAGCACCAAAGCACAGGAAAGACATGCGCAGGGCGGGCGGCCGCTCGCTTAGGGAGGGTCTCCTTGCATGTGCGCACGCTCCTGGCTCAGCCACAGCTGGCCAGGGCATCATGAGAGGGGGAGGAGGAGGGTCGCCAGAGAGTGCAGGAGCGAAGTGCCCCTGTACCTGCCTTCGCTGCACGTAAGGCAGCCTTCGCTTCCTGCCGCTTCGGGCTGGAGTTTGCGCCCTCCGCGCTCAGCCGAAGAGCTGCTGGGGGTGGGGGATGACACGGCAAGGCGATGGCTGAAGCATTCGTGCAGGAGAGAAGCTGCGTCCTGTTAAGTGCAGCGCCTTGAGTGACTTTCCCTGCAAGGGGATCTCCTCAGTCCTGGCTTAACAGATATCGGGAGAGCAGGAAGAGGAGCGGGAGGGAAGCTGGATTCCCAGTCCCCTTTCCTGCCTCCTCTCTAGGCACAAAAACGTTGCGAGGTTCTAGGTTGCAAGAGGAGAAGGAGGGGGGAGAACAGTCGGCCGAAGGGAAGCCGCTGCTGGCGATTGTTCCTCTGCCAGCCCGGATTTCCAAAAAGAAGAAATAAAAGACGTAGCGAAGTGCCCCAAAAAGAGCTTGCTGGCTTGGCCCAGCCCTGGCAGAGAGGGGGGGGGAGAGAGAGAGAGACATAGAGACACATACAGAGTGATACACAGAGGGGGTGAGAGAGACAGAAGAGACACACACAGTGATACACAGAGAGAGGAGGAGATAGGGAGATAGGGAGAGAGAGATACAGAGGGACAGAGAGACACTGTGTGTCTCTCTCTGTGTGTGTGTCTCGCTCTCTCTCGCTCCCTGCCTCTGTGCCTCTTCTCACTGTTGGAAAGCCCTGCCGTCATGCAGGGAGCGAGAGAGAGTGGGACACACACAGACAAAGAGAGAAACAGAAAGAGAGGGGGGAGAAAGAGACAGACAGAGAAATGAGAGAGGGATGAGAGGGAGATAGAGAAAAAGAAAGCGAGATGAGAAAGATACAGAGAGAGAGATAGAGGGAGAAAGAGATGGGAGAGAGAGAGGCAGAGAGGGAGTTACCTATTTACCATAGAAAACACAGAGCCACAGAGAGACACATACAGAGTGATACACAGAGAGAGGAGGAGATGGGGACTCCGCCGCTGGTTGCGCTCATTCCTCCACCAGCCCGGCTTTCCAAAAGGAAGAAAGAAAAAAAAACAGCTGCCGAAAAGCCCGAAAGAGAGCAGGCAGGGCAGCAGGGCTTTCTGACAGTGAGAAGAGCCACAGAGGCAGGGAGCGAGAGAGAGTGAGACACTCACAGACATAGAGAGACACAGAAAGAGAGGGGGGAGAAAGAGACAGACAGAGAAATGAGAGAGGGATGAGAGGGAGATAGAGAAAAAGAAAGCGAGATGAGAAAGATACAGAGAGAGAGATAGAGGGAGAAAGAGATGGGAGAGAGAGAGGCAGAGAGGGAGTTACCTATTTACCATAGAAAACACAGAGCCACAAAACCTGGGTAGGCATGGCTGAGGGGGTCATGTGACTGGGTGGGAGTGAGTGACATCGAGTTGGCCACGCCCACCCAGGTTTTGTGGCTCCGGGTGTTTTGTTTTCTCTGGGAAACGGGCCTAAGTGGCTCTTTGAGTGTTTAAGGTTGCCGACCCCTGAACTAGAATGAACACATCTCCATACCTGCCTAACTTTTATTATACACCATTTCACAATAGACTTGATACAACAAAATTCCCAAGGAACCATGGTGGCACAGTGTTTAGAAAAGCAGGCTAATTCTGCCCACTGCCAGGAGTTTGATCTTGACGGGCTCAAGGTTGATTCAGCCTTCCATCCTTCCGAGGACGGTAAAATGAGGAGTTAAGATTGTTGGGGCAAGATGCTGACTCTGTAAATGGCTTAGAGAGGGCTGTAAAGCACTATGGAGCTGTATATAAGTCTAAGTGCTATTGCTATTGCTAAGAAATCACAATTAAAGCCAAAACATTGAAATCAAATACTTGATTTACTCTTACTGCAGTATTCCCCAACCTGATTTCCTCCACCCTGTTCAAGTGATCTCCATCCAACCAAATACAATTATGGATGCTACAGTCCCACATGTGTAGACAGTCATGTTGATGTAATAAATGTCATCTGGAAGCCTAAATCAAGCTATCCTAGTTTCTAGAGGAATTACTGTATTTTTCGGAGTATAAGCCGCACTGGAGTATAAGATGCATCTTAGTTTTTGGGGAGGAAAATAAGAAAAAAGCTGATTGGCGGGTGGATCATGCTCCTGGAATACCCCCAATCAGCTGTTCCCAAAGGTGAATTTTAGCAACAGGTTCGTTGGTTGTGAGCTCTGCGCCTTGCTTTTTTTTCTGCCTCTGAAACCTCCGTTTGAGAGGCTTTTTTTTCTGAAGCTCTGTTTGAGAGGCTTTTTTTCTGAAGCTCCGTTTCAGAGGCTTTTTTCAGCCTCTGAAACCTCCATTTGAGAGGCTGGGTGGAGTATAAGACGCACCCAGATTCAGAGTATAAGACGCACCCAGATTTTCACCCTCTTTTGGGGGGGGGGAAAGGTATACTCCAAAAAATACGGTATTTAATTTACTCGTACAATAATGGTTTCTTGCCATAGTTTAATTCCCAACTTTCTTCCAGTATCAATAGTGTTAAGGCAGAGGTAGATGGATACTTATTTCTGGAACAGAGCAAAACAATAAAATCATATTAATATTCAGATAAAAGCTTGTGGCTGCTGCTTTTTTGGAACGAAATAGCTGGTATTCGGTTTCCATTTAATTGGACAGAAAAATAAATCTACATGTACATGAAAGAGCAGCTGAAGTACACTCCAGCTGCACTTAGAACTCCAGTTGTTTGTTCAATAACAGTGGAAGACACGAGATTGGGGAAAACTGTTATAGGACAGATGTGCATCTTTCCAGATTGAAAATCATACTTGGCCTTTGAATGGCAACCTGGGTTATACTATAAAATTAGACAAGGTTAATATTACTCTCCAATCATTACAGCCATGCAAAATTTGTCACTCTAGGAACAGAATGTTCAAGAGAGCTCCCAAATATTCTTCTGAAACATACCAAAACTTTTCCTGTCTTACAGGAGTTTGGCAGTTTTTGAAAGTAAATCCTCCAAGTCTGGTTTCAAGAATTTACTTCCAGAAATCAACAAACCTCCTGAATGGGATTATCTAAAGGGAGATGGAGCATTCTGGAGTGCCCCTCCCACGTAAATAAATTTTTACTCTTCTCTATTATTTCTCCTCCTATTACATTAAAAAAGTTTATAACTTGCTGGTACATCTGATGGCAACCAGTCAGACTTTTTAAATCAGAGTCTACAGAGTATTTTCTTCTTACCTGGACCAGAGTCATCTGGGAGCCAAGAGCCAGCAAGATCTTCTCTGTCTTAGTTGGGTAGGGATTATCCCGGTGCTTATACAACCACTGCTTCAGTGGTCGTGCCATATCCTGCAGGGCCTGGCGCTTGTGTCTCACCTTCCCACTGTTCTGCCGGGCGCTGTGAATGAGGTAAGAGAGAGGGGAGAGAAAGAGGCATATTGAGATTCTTAGCCTCCTAGGTTTCAGGAGGAAAGGGCAGAGAGCTATGCATTCATATGACCACTCATGGGATGGAGAAGTAGAAGAGCATCAATGAGTCACGAAAGGGAACTGTTTGTCATGACTGTATGTATCAGGTTTCCCCAATGTGCTACTCCAATCCAGGGTTGAGAATGGAACTGATTGAATGTTCTGCAAAAATTACCTCTAGGCTTCCATTTGTGGAAGACTGATCTATAGCTTCTCCTATTCCCCCAAGTCAGAATAGCAAATATAGACTCTAATCAATGTGGAAGGAGTTACTTTTATTTACTTAGTGTAAACGTTAAATCTGTAATTCAGCCTTTCCCAACTAGTTTATCCTTCCAATGGAGGAGGGGGGTTGGATTACAACCCCTCCTAAACATGTTGATGAATGTTAGGTTGGGATAAATTGATTTATGGCTTTGAATAAATGCATGTGAATTTATAGAGGTTCTGGTACCTATCGTCATGATTTTCCATTGTTTGTGACATCAACGCACCTCAAATGGAATACCCTTGGCACATAAAATATTTTGCTATACACCATGCAGAGTTATTTTTATGAGATGGTAACTATATAAATTAGATAAATAAATGAATAAAATTATATTTTAAAATATTGTATTTAATCAACAATTTTAATGCTCAGATAATAGTTTTAATACTCAATCCATCCAAAGGCAATTGTACTAAACAAACTTAGAATCATGAAGGATATAGTCCAAATTAAGTGTGTGATGGACTTTCTTATATTCCTATCTTTTATCTTATGACTATGAAGATAAAAGTGGTTCAAAACTATTTAACTTTCAACATATTGGCTAGCTTCACATCACACTGTAACCCATGGCAACATTACCCATGGTTTGTTAAATATACAGCTCTCAGGATTAGCAGAAAAAAATTAAGCCATAAATCATAATGGCAGGCTCAAGCAATTGCCTATGCCAGAATCAAATAAGCTACATTAAGGCTTTCCATATACAGATTCCCATTAGAGCAGGGGTGGGTTCCTCCCGGTTCGGACCAGTTCTCCCGAACTGGTAGCGGCCCGCTGATGACATCACTGAACCGGATTGGTCGGTGCTGGTCCTGGGGGCCGCCATCTTTTTTCAAAAAAAAAATTTTTTTTTAAATTTTTTTCCCCCCTTCTGAGCATGCGCAGAAGCTGACTTCCAGCACTGTGCATGCAGTCGCCATCTTTTTTTCGGCTTTGGTTTTTTTTTTTTTCAGATTTTTTGTTACTGCACAGCACGGGAGGGAGCGAACCGGCAGCGAGGTAAGTTGGAACCCACCCCTGCATTAGAGGGCCTGTTAGTGCTAACGCAACCAGAGACTAAGCTCTTTATGCCCTCCATAACACAAATATTGTATTGTTTTCTAACTACAAATAATCCTCAACTTATAATCATCCATTTAGTGACCATTCAAAGCTATTATGTCACTTAAAAAGTGACATATGATCAGTTTTCCCACTTAAGAACTATTGCTCCCTCTCCATAATCCTGTCATTAAAATTCAGGCACTTGGCAACTGGCAATATTTACAATGGTTGCAGAGTCCTGGGGTCATGTGATCACCATTTGCGACCTTTCCAGGTAGCTTCTGACAAAGTCAATGGGGGAAGCTGGATTTACATTAACGGCTGCATGATTAGCAATAGCAATAGCAATAGCACTTAGACTTATATACTGCTTTACAGTGCTTTACAGCCCTCTCTAAGCGGTTCACAGAGTCAGCCTATTGCCCCCAACAATCTGGGTCCTCAGTTTACCCACCTCGGAAGGATGGAAGGCTGAGTCAACCTTGAGCCGGTGAGATTTGAACCGCCGAACTGCAGCTAGCAGTCAGCTGAAGTAGCCTGCAGTGCTGCACTCTAACCACTGCGCTACCTCAGCTCTTGGATTCATTGAACAACTGCAGTGATTCACTTAACAAATGTGGCAAGAAAAGTCATAAAATGGGACAAAACTCACTTCACAACTGCCTTACCAAGCAATGGAAATTCTGGTCCCAGCTGTGATCATAAGTGGAGAACTACAGTTAGTCCTCAACTTACAACCACAATTGAGCCCAAAATGTATGTTGTTCAATGAGAAATTTGTTAAGTGAGTTTTGCCCCATTTTATGACTTTTCTTGCCACATTTGTTAAGTGAATCACTGCAGTTGTTAAATTAATAACATGTTTGTTAAGTGAATCTGGTTTCCCCATTGACTTTGCTTGTCAGAAGGCGACTACATGACTCCTGGACACTGCAACTGTCATAAATGTGAGTCAGATGTCAAGCATTCAAATGTAAATCATGTGGCCATGGGGATGCTAAAACGGTTGTAAGTGTGAAAAACGGTCATAAGTCACTTTTTTCAGTGATGTTGTAACTTTGAACGGTCACTAAGTGAACTGTTGTAAGTCGAGGACTTCTTGCACCAGTACTGCATCATTATTTTTGTGAATAGGAGCTTCCCTTCTCCCCTCCCTCCAAGTTTTCTCTTGCTAGGGGCTGAATATGGATACAGCAGAATTATGGATACAGACACCCTGAATTTCAGCTCCATTGGCTTTGTCTCGTTTGGCTTCTTAGGTTTGGAATGTCTTATTGCTGTCAAGCAACTGTCTTTTCACAGGAATGTGATTACAATAATTCCAACTTCAGCTAGATTATCAGTACCATCCTAGAAGTCACAATGATAAATGGGAATATACTCTGGAGCCTTTTCTAACATACTCTTGTCATTGTACATGATCAATGGTAATTACAAGCAACATAAAGGAGAGCCCTGCTGGTTAAACTAAAGGTCAATTGATTCCAAATATTTCCCAGAAGGATCTCTGAGACATATGGGTCAACTGAGGCATGAAGGCCACAGTTCTTTAAACAAAGATCTAAAGGCATTCACAGCAGCCCACAAATACAGACATATGAGGGAGTGTGGATTTACAAACTATGCATATTAATTTATTCAGGTTTTATGGAAGAATGAGCAGAGAGGAGCTTGTTTATTCCTTAACATGTTTACCTCTCTAACTGTATAAAAAAACCATCCCGACTAGCTATAACAGTTTTGATAGTTCTCATATTCATAAAATCAAAATGTCATTGCAGGAAGCAAATATATAAGCATGCAAAGCAAAGGCAAAACTCAACCCCAAGGGATGGAGAAAAAAGGAGTTGCCAAACTGGAGCCTTTGATAATTTAAATACCATCGTCCAGTTCTGGCCTGCATACTATCTCAACTTCTTATGAAGATAAAAGATCTTTCTCAAGTAAGGAAGCTGTTAAAACATTGTCTGACCTTGGAAGAGGGATTTGAGAAGAAAAGAAAATGCAGACAAAACAGGGTTTGCTAACAGAAAACATTTGGTACTTGACACAAGCCTTTAGCTTTTCTCTCCACTGGGATAGAGATGCAGCCAAAGCAAGCAAGTTCAGCAATCTTCTCCGATGTAGACCTTTTCAGTCATGCTGGAGAAAATATCAGAAGTTGCCATCCCATTATTTCCAGGGCATTGAGGAGTGAAGGCAAGGGTGGGTTCAAAAATTTTGTACTACCACTCTGTGGGCGTGGCTGAGTG
>QLTV01001318.1:2892018-2946035 GCA_003457575.1 Thermophis baileyi | reverse complement strand
GGGGGGCCGCCCGCACATGCATGCGCAGTACAAAAAAATTTTTAAAAATTCCCAAATTTTTTTTTAAATTTTTAAAAAGCCGAAAACAAGATGGTGACGCATGCGCAGTGCCGGAAGCTCAGCTTCTGCGCATGCGAAGAAGAAAAAAAAATAAAAAAAAATCCCCAAAAACATTTTTTTTTTAAAAAAATTCAAAAAAAAAATATGGCGGCGCCCACGGACCGGCATCAACCGAACCGGATCCGTGATGTCACTGTGACATCACCAGCAGGTCGCTACCGGTTCAGGCGATCCGGTCCGAACCGGGTGGAACCCACCCCTGAGTGAAGGGATGGCTTAATCAACACATTCTCCTGCACTGTTCTTTCAATTCTACCTTTAAACAAGGGATCTACTGCCCTGAGCATGTAGCAATATGGATACTATTATGATGCAACCCCACCCCCCAGTAGAAGCAGCAAGAGAGGAGCACAAAAACACAAAGAATTGCCCATGAATTAGTATCAGTCCAACAGACCACAGTAATAACAGTAAATGGACCTTACTCCCAAACCCATACAATCAATGGGAGGTGACTGGGCTTACTAATAATTGCCTCCATAATGGGGACATGTAGGATAGTATTTCACAATCTCAGCAGTTTAAAGATGCGTGAACTTCAATTCCCAGAATTCCCTAGGTAGCAGGCGGTGGAATTCTGAGAGTGGAAGACCATACATCGTAATGTTGCTGACCTTCAGAAACATTGGTATAGAGCAGGGGTGTCAAACTCAAGGCCCGAGGGCCAGATCTGGCCTGCGGGATGCTTAGATCTGGCCCCCTGGAAATAGCGAAGGACTGGCCCGCGGTGCGTCTGCCAGCGAAAACAGGCTCCCGAGCTCCATTTTCAGCCGCCATGGCTTCCTGCAACCCTCTGCCAGTAAAAACGGAGTTCAGTTTTCACTGGCAGAGGGTTGCAGGAGGCCGTGGTAGCCGAAAACGGAGCTCGGGAGCCTGTTTTCGCTGGCAGACGCACCGCGGGCCACCACAGGCACCTCCGACACGAGTGATGCTGAGTTGGCCACACCCACCCTGGCCACACCCACTCTGAGGTCAAACACAACCCTGATGCGGCCCTCAATGAAATCGAGTTTGACACCCCTGGTAGAGAGGGACAGTTTCATCTCCTCCACTTTCTCTAAGCAATTGAGCATTTTCATACATATTTGAAACTAGGCAAATCTGTCTCAGTGGGAGACCACACGTAAATTTCCAGGCGCACCATTTTTGTAAGTTACATCATGGATCATGTGCTGCTTAAAGCAAACTGGACCTAAATTAACCTGTGCTTAACTAAAATAAAACCTGGTACAAGAAAGGCAAGGTTAAAAATCTACCAAATCTAACATGAATGCTTTCTCTGAATGAGCTTTTGTAAAGAAACCTAGTTTATTTTCAGTCATTATTCTACTGCTGCTTTAGAGTTCACAATCTGGTAGGCAGGCAGGGCAGCTAAGCAGCCACGTAGTCTTTGAGTCGTGTGCTGGAAGCCAAGGTAGGAGCAGGAATAAGAGTAGCAAAACCATCCTGGACCAGAGAAAAATATGTATTAGTTTAACTAGAGTTAAATTTAATTATACACAGTCAATATCACTCTTCTATACATAATATGTTCTCCTTTCCTTTGCATTACAGTTAATATTTAGTATTAATACTTGGAGAGAACCTAGGGGTATACCCAAGGTTTTAGTGGTTTCCACAGTCTTCATTTTCACAGCTGCACTATGCAATATGCTTGTTGAACAGGCTGTGAGCCAAGCTGAGGACACTAGATGGCTCTATTATGGTAGGCAACAATAGGGGATGTCCTCCCAAGATCAACTATGTCTTCATGGGGGGGGGGATCCTAGTTTGGAGCAGGAGATAAAGAATTAAATTCCACCTCCCCTTTCTCCAGGTGCTTCTACTTGTATTTTAAAAGAAGACGGCTGACCTCAGATCAAAACTCCCAAAGCCAACTGGTAAATATATAATCAAAGGGGCATGAAGAGTCCAGGACCTGGGAGAAGATGTTGCAAAGCCAAGTGTCAGTTTGGCTATGAGCCCCAGACATGAACCGGGAAGCTGAGATCAATTTGCAGGACAAGAGGGTATGATGGGAAGCAACCTAATTAATCTTGCTTTCTGATAACACAACACAAACATTTTGCATATTGTTTATCTCGGGGCATTCCTAGCATGTTCTCACAATTCCAAAACAGGGCAGCCAATTTCCCAAAGTGAGGAACTTGGTTTAACTGATAGTGTGGCTAATGTGACCTTGTTTTGAGATGAAGCAATTTTTACACATTTGGCTATTCAAGATATCAGATAATAACTTCCTTCCCACTTCCAAAGTCTTACATCTGTTTATGACTAATTATTAAGGGGAGCACATGTCAGTAATTTCTGCACTTGACCAATCTTAAATGAAATTAAATTTGACCTTTGCAGACAACCCAGTACTGGTAAGCAATTAGTATTCTAGATATACATAATGGCTGATGGATAGATAATATTGCACTCTGGATTTTTGTCTAGGCAAAGACAAATGTTTGCCTGATGGGATGCTTGTACATTCCTATCCCAACAGAAGTTCATCCAATGGAAGACATGAACTACTTAGTCTCATCTCTCAGGCATGTGCTGTTTTTTTAGGCATGTCCTGTTTAATTAATGTAAAGCCTAACCATATGCAGTCCCCCTTCATGGAAAGAAGCTTTACTGAATAAAGTTCCATGGAATTTACACAGAGGCAAGTTTACATAAGTTTGGATCCACCGTATCCAAAATCAGGACACAAACAAAGGAGAATCATTAGAGAAACAGATTATAATCAGGGGCAGGTTTGCTCTCCCCTCAAAACCGGTCCAGGACATTTGGTATCCCCAGTGAGAAGATGGGCATGCAAGTACACAAATCAAACAACTGGACTTGGCCTTTCCACAACACCCAAAAAAATATCAGAACCTGCCCTTCCAAACTGGTGTGAGTTTCTGGTTAGGATTCTGGAGTTTGATCCTGTAATGCTATTTTCCTGCAAAGATGCTGCCTTCAAATGGTGCTTGTTCCCTGCCCACCCCACCCATGAATGCCTCCCCCCCTTTTAAATTTCTTTTTGGTCTTTTTTTACTTGCTACTATTATTGTTGAAATTAATTCTGTATGAATCAGTTGATGGTAGCATCTCAGCACAGCACAACCATTCTTTTGGTAACCTTAAATATTTTGTAAGCATAAACTTGATGTGATTTTTAAATTTTCATTTCAGAGAAAAAGAATCTCCTCTCCCTTTCCATTTTTGACATCCCTTAAATTTCTGATGAAGATATTTCTCACAAATGAGCATTCTGCTCTATGTGCATTACTCTTAGACTTGTCTCATTTTGTTCATGAAGATGTAGATGATACATTAATGGATGTCCATCAGCGGTGGGTTGCTACCAGTACGGTACGGTTCTACGAACCGGTAGCGGTGGCGGCGGGAGGCTATGCCCACCCACCCTGGATGCTTCTGTGCAGAAGTGTCGCGCGCACATTTAGAACCCATCACTGATGTCCATGTAGAAACCATCACCTGACCCACCCACCCATTTTATACCTCTTTCTGAACAAAAGGGGCAAATGTTGATTCCTTTGGATTCCTAATGTAGGCACAACAGATAGATTAGGTTTTACATGTGAACACAATAACCATTGTGGCAGTCAACCGCAAAATAATTGTACAAAAGCATTCCTTAAAAACCAAACGAAGTCTGAATAAATTTGCAAGGCCCATAAACACATATTATCCATCACCTGAAAAGCAATCATAAACAGCAGTAAATTTGCTTTGCATGGTTAAAATAGCCACAACCAAAGGAATTCTGTATTAATTAATTGACACTGTATTGATTATTGTCTCTAGCTGCCACTCAAATGTAATATTGTTTAATAGATAGTGCTAGTTTCCTTACTTTTCAAACTATTATTGTTATTATTATTGTTGTTGTTGTTGTTGTTGTTTTCAGCAACATCAGTTTGCTCATATGTAAATGCCAGTGCTTTCTCTCCTAGGTAAATGCTCAGCCACTTCAATTTTCAGTCATTATCCTGGCACAATTTTTTCCTATTCTCACAATACTTAGGTAGCTGCTGGTTTCCAGCAAACCACCATTTCATGTCAGCTGTATACACCTTCACAGTTCCTGCAATGCCAGCTGCCCAACCTATCAGTGGGATTTTCATCTTCCAAACATGCCTGTGTCTTTTAAAAGTGTGTGGAAATAATTTAGTGGAACATAATTGTAAGTAAACCTTAAAATGCTGAGTTGAGCTTAACAAGAAAGTTTGGAAGTCAAAATGTTGCTAAAAGGACATAAGTGTTGGATTGGTTGGATCATTCACACAAGGCCCCTGATAGGAAAGGCTAAGGCAGGTGGAGATGGGCAGCGACCACAGGATGTAATTCAACAGGTGCTCCAGCCTCTCACTTCTCCTGCCCAGGCAAACCTCCCTTCCTCCCACCTGCCCTCCAAGCCCTGACCCAGCAGCCTGCGGGGCGCTTACCTGGTCTTCTTATGGCGAACGGTGAGGTTGTCTTTATTGGGAGGACGGTCGGGCAAGAGGACCTCCGGGCGAGGGGTGACCTCCAAGACCGGCCCGTAAGGCCGGTTGCTGTTTCTGCCGTGCTCCTTGGCACTTTCTTCGAAGAGCACTTGGCCACTGAGCTTGTTGAAGACGACGGTGTTCATGGCTGGCGGATGGCAACGTCCTTCAGGCGAGAGCAGGCCGGCTGGGTGCGGGCAGGCAGTGCCGGTCAGCGGGGACAGGCGCGCGCTGCAAAGGAGAAACCTCGGGTTACTCGGGGTCCGGGACATCACCCGACGCATCGCGGGGGGAGGGGAGTGGGACCAACGAGATCAAGGACGAGAACTTTCCCGCGAAGGGAGAGCCTCCAGCAGCAGCTGCAGTAGCCGTCAGGGCTACCGAAGGAGCGCGCGCCCCTTGAACAACCCCCCTCCCATTCCCCCCCGCAACGGGGCGGGAGAGAAGGGCGATCGAAAAGTCGCCAATATTGAAGAGTGGCCATCAGTCGCTCTTCGAAACGCTCCCGCTAAACCCAAACCCCATCACAGGTCCCGCCAAGCCATCTCGTGGCCGCTTTGGCCAGAGCGAAAAGCGAACCTAGGCGCAAAGTTGCGCCTCTTCAAGCAAGGCTTTACCGCTCGGAGAGAGAGGCGGAAACGCGGCGCGCTTCAATCAAAAGGCGGCTCTGCTGAACTACTGCGCGATTCTAACCTCGATGTGCGTTTATGAGGTTTTTAAGGGCTTTCTGCGGACTCGCTTCCTTTTACCGGGCTATTTCCATCCCTTGTAGCATCACTCTCTTCCACCGAATCGGAGACGAAAACCCAGCATCACCTGCTTAATTTGCCGTCCTGTAGCGAATGAGAGACGGAAGTTCCGTCTGGAGGGCAGGCGGCTTGGGCAGGAGGGCGTAGCTGATGTGGGTGTCTCGGGGCTCCCCTTCCCGGCTCGCGCACGGCCGGTCCCGTTCCCCGCCTCCTTTACACCTGTCTGCACGCCCCCTAGTGACAGGACCAATTCTTCAAGCGAACTAGGGACTTTCGCCAGAGAGTTTTCGCAATAATTGGACTGTTCCTCCCAAACACACATAGACACACACACACACACACGTACACATAGAAAGATCGGGTTGGAAAAAGGGGGACAAACAGCTCTTTTCCACCAAGATTGCGACGACTCCATGTTGTTCAAAAGTAGTTTGTCACTGTGTTTTTCTGGAACATTTTTTTGTTGATGTTGTTGGTTGGTTTCCCAATCTACAGACAGATTTCTTGGTGTTTTGTCATCCAAGTATTACATCTGATACAAATTTGATAAGCTTTTGTGTTTCTTTCTTTCTTTGCCTGAGAAGCAGACAGGTATTACAATGGAGGTGCCCGCTTTGCTAATGTAAGGCTGTGAACTTGTTTTGCCTAACTTTATTTGTGTTTTTTTTTTTGTATTCATTCTATTAGCCTCCCCCCCCCCAAAAAAATAATTTACTATTAAAATGGGATAATGGTCTGTATTTTATTACTGTATTTTATTAGCAGCCTCAAGCGCTGTTTGCCCAGAAAAGGAGGGAGGCCATTCTAAGAAATGAACAAATTCTTATAAGCACAAATGGTTAGGGAAGTTTCTGCCGAAATTTGTGTTATTTTTTTCTTGCAAGACCACCAACAGACCTAGGATCTCTAAACTGTTGCTTCAAGAAAAAGAACAGAAATATTGACTCTCCCACTCGAGCGATGGAGGTTTAGAAAAACAAAGGCAATCCTGAGCATCCCCCAAACCAGGATGCGCTTGCCCCTCCCTTACTTTTGAGAATGCACACGCAGTTAAATCTCATGTGAATGCACGGGACTTCTGAATGGTGGGACCTTTTTCTCCTGTGTGCTTTACACTCGAGGATTCTGTATACCAAGCAAATACATCTCTCCCAAGCCTAAAACATTCTGCTAGGCTCTCGGTGCAGATTAGGGGGGGGGGGGAAATGAATATACAGTTATTCAATTAAACAACCGGGTTTAAATCAGCTTTTCTTGTCTGTAAATGCGAACACCTACAGAAAGGTATGCGACACGTTTACGATCTGACCTTGTCTACATTCGAACTTAAGCCGGATCAGACCTTGTTAGTACTTGGATGGGAGACTACGGGGAAATCCCAGGACTGGAGGCTGAGAAATAAGGGGGGGGAATCCCGGGGGGGGGGAAAGGAAGACAAACTACTGTACTGCTCCCAAGAACATTCCATGGACGTGCCTACAATCCACTGGAAACAGATCTCACTTTGTGATGGGAAATTCTTCAAACAAGATGAACCTCTGCAAGTTTAGCAAAAAGCAAGACTCACTGAATTCAGTGGGGTTTACTCCCAAGCAACTGATGTTTGGATTGTAGCCAAACGCTATTTCAGTTTAAAACGAAACCTGCACTGGATACCATTGGTAGGTTCCCCACCCCACCCCCAATTTCCCCCTCCCCTTCACCATTCACACACGCAAGTTAACGCGTGCGAGTCTATGGAAAACAGGTTAAATCAAACAAACCCAAGGCTGGTAATTTTCTCGCATCCCGAAGATAGGGCCATTGGTTCAAACTCCCCGGATCCATCCGGACCAGGTCAGAAGCATGCCCATAAGGGTTCACATCTTATAATTTACTAATATGGATAAAAAGTGTGTGATCAAATACCACATACCTCTGAGTTTTGGAGATCAGTCTGACAGAGGAAGGTGGGCATCAGAAATAGAAGAGAGACAACCTAGACTACGATGGAAACTACTTAGAGGAAGAAACTGGAGGAGGGGGCGGAGGTGGGCTCTTCCCAATCAGAAAAAGAAAGACACGTGATGCTGCCTGTCCCTATGGGTGCTCATTCCTAGAGATAAGCCTAATTACAGTTTCAGCTGCATACGCAAACCGTGGCTTGTTTCACCGCGTCTTACTAATAACTATCGGTATATACAAGGTCGTTGTGAAGCAAACCAACGATAATTAGTAAAACGTGGTTAAACAAGCCATGATTTGCGTATGCAGCTGAAACTGTAACCACACACCATTCCACTCTCCAGTGGCATCCTGGTTTAGCTTGTCGGGTGAACTCAGCCAGAGAGATGTCAGAACAGGAAGAGGAATAGGGGCGAAGTCTGCAAAAGATGCGCAGAAAGAGATTCAGCCAAACAAACTTGGAAAACTCGTTTCTGAAACGCGCGTGTGTTATGGGTTTTGAGAGGCTTGAAGGGTCCCCGTTTGAGAGGCGAGATAAGTTTGTCAACTTGCCCCGCTCGAATACATGAACAAGAAAACGAAGCATCGCTCAAGCAATAAGCGCGTTCAGATTCACATCTACGCGTTTCTGGGTGGGGGGAAAGCCGAGAGATGAAAGCAGAGTCCCGGGTGGCGTCTTCGGCCTTGTTCTGCTTCATCTCGCCCTCTCCGGTGCTGCGCCCCCACCCCTTAACTCCAGCCCAGCCTTTCATCTGGCAGATTTTGCTACCTTCGCTCGCCTTCGCTTCGTCAGAACACACTCAGGCAGCTTTTCCCGGCCGGAGCTCCCTTTGGCCTCTCTGCTGACCAAAGTCACTCAAGAGATCAGCGCCAACAGCAAACACACATACACCCGTGCCATCCCGCTTCCCCATCCCAAACTTCCCCATCCCAAACTAAGCCTTCGCCACCTCCAGGAATCGCGTCGCCTTCTCCCCACTCCCCAGTCCAAAAACGTTTGGAGTAGCCACTGTCAATATTTGTGAGGATGTTGTTCAGACTCCTTTCGGACTTGTGTGCAGGGGAAAAAAAACACGCCGTGGACGCGCGTCAGCCTGGTAGGCCGCTCTGCAGGTCGGCGCGGGACTAGAGCTTCCAAGGCAAGGCGACAAGCGCTACTGGGCCAAAAGAGGACCGGAACTTACCGGCGCTCGCGTACCTGGGCCCAGAAAACAACTCTCGCGAGCCCCACAGTCCCCTCCGGTCCTCAGCCCTCGCCCAGGTGCCTGCAGGCCAGTCCTCAGGACTTTTCCCAAGATCGAATCTGGCACCGCAAAGACCATCGCCGTATTTAAGCATCACACAGGTCTTCCACTGGTTGGAACGCCTCAGGGATGCGACTTTTTACAAAAAGATAAAAGAAAGAAAAGCCTCCGAGCACCATCAAATTACCCCATTAAGACGGCCTCAGCTGAACCGGAGGTACTTTTCCTAAAGTTAAAGGGTAGCATCTTGGGTTGGCCTCTGAGGGCGCCCCAAGAACCTTCTTTCCCTCCTCTGAAGCCGCCACCACTCGAAGGCCTCGGTCTGGCTCACGTTCGCCGGACTCTTCTCTTCCCGACAAAGGCGTTCCCACGCGTTCTCCAGGTTAACCAGAGAGGTCCCCTTCCGGCAGAACCAAAAGAAGTTAGAAACAAGCCCGTCCCTTGGGAGGGAGAAAGGGGCGGTAATAATCCTATTGCAATTTGTAACCAGGGACCCAAAGCCACTGCCGAAATATAAATAGTTTCGAATAATTAATTAAGTCGAAACACGCATATTTCAAAATTTACAGCACATGAATTTCAAATATCCAGAGAACATTCAGTTTGCGAGAGTCGCTTCAACCGTGTTTAGACCTCTCAAGTTCCTTGTTTAAGGCACAATACAGAGCGGCACTTAAAAGACACGGGTCATTGCCAAAGTAGTGAGAGAATAGCACGCAGGAAAAGGCGACCACCGTTTCCCGCAGCGGGACCCAGTTTCCGCAAAGGTCGCCGCAAATATCACCAACCCGCTGCTCGCAAGCGCTGCTTCGCCCAGGCCCCATGAACTTTCGCAGAAATGCGGATGCGCAACTCTGGAGAACAGACGGCGCCTAACGGAGGATGCTGCGCCTCGGATGACTCTCCTGCGGATCTGCGCGTCCCAAACTCGCCTAATTAGAGATGCGGCAGTTCCAGCTCACAAATGGGACAAGGCGCAGTTCACTTGGGCCACTAGTGGCAATGGGTTTACGAGATCAAGCGCCGGGCCTGTCCCCAGTCAGCAAACGGAAAAGGCAAAAATAAAGCGCTCGCTTCCCTTAGGATCTTTCGCGTACCTAGTCCTCATAGCCTGTCATTGCTATTACTATAAATCTTATTAACTTGATGTGTGTGGGGGGGGGGCGGGGGGAGAGAGAATCCTTCTGGCAGCTAAGGCGTCCGGACTGTATTCTCATTAATATTGTTTTGGGGCAGAGAAATCGCTCATTCCTTGAAGGACGCGGTTCGTTTCAAAGGGGAGAGAAGTCGCGCGCGCGCTAGGCGAGCGGGACTGCTGAGCGGCGGCGAAACCGAGCGCTTACGAAGACCGCGGACGTGGATGGACACGGCCGGAGGACGCATTAGGTCTCCCTTTGGAACGGCAAAACCTTAGCGACCTTTCACCTGTAGCCCCAGCGCCCTGCCAGGATTCCCGCTCTCTTTCCCCCGTCGGAACCGCAAGAGGCCAGCTGCGGGCAGGGCCATTATCTCTTGCAAAAGGAAGACTGAAAGAAAACAGGGGCGGCGAGAGCTTGCTGGTACAGAAGCACCACTTTGGTGTCCGAAGGTGAGATTGAGGTATGTCTGCGGGGAAGGGCCCCTTCCCTCCCGTTGCCTTGGTTCAGGTCAAGCTCGACAAGCGCGCGCGCGTCCTCTCCCATTCCCGCGGATGCCTCCAGCGGTCGGTACCTGGCGGCTGTTGGGAGCTGCGATTGCTGCGGGGCCGGGATTCGGTCTGACTGCGTGCTTGTTCGTTGGTTTGCTTGGCTCCGCTCTTCCCTTCTCCCATCCCAGCTCCCGCCACGCGCTTTCGGCACGCACACCGCTCGCGAGAGTTCTCGCCCCGCGGCGGCGGAGGCTGCTCGCCTTTATTGTCCAGACCGGAGCGCCCTAGCCCGGGAACGTGAATAGCCGCGTCTTCTCATGTTTCCCCTTTGGCTAGCTCAGTCTGCGAACATCGTACCATTGTCGTATCCAGCTTCCGGGGCCGCGGCGGTGCCTGTCAAAACGACAGGGAGGGACCGAGGCGAGGTGGAGTGCGCGGCGGGATCGTGGACCGACCGATCCTTTCGCGGAGGAAGATCGCGGTTGTTGGATGCCCTGAAGCGACTCCTGTCTTGTCCAAGGCGGACAAAGGCCGAAAAGAAAATTAAACATGATCCTCCTGGTACGTAGAATTATCTGCCAGGAGGTTAAAAAAGCTGAAGGAGAGACGAGAGATACTTCACTGTATCGCTGTAGCTTTCCCGACCTAGTACCTTCCAGATCGCCTTGGGCACCAGGGGCCATAATCCTCAGTCATTCTAAATGATGAAGAGCAACATAATATGGGAATCCTAAAAGCTGCAGTCTGGGAGAGACCCAATCTGGAAAGGCTGGCAGGAGGTGATTGCCCAACTACTGGATGCTTAACAGTGCATGGCCACTCCGAAGTAACCTTATTCAGTTTAATGCTACCTGTTCCCAGAGGGTGCAAGATCCTGGCTTCTTTCAGCTCAAAAGAGATAAATCAGAACAGATTAAATACATAGATTTATGCAAGGTTGTAACTTGTTTCTATATACTTTACACTGATTTGTGAGCCCATTGGAAAGATAAGGGAAGTCTTGGAGAAAGTAGCGCGTTCTGCTCATTTTGGAGATGGAATGAAGGGAGGTTGAAACAGCCCAAAGTGATCCAGGGCCTCAGTCATTTAGCAACACCAAAGGGTCACTTTTCATGGATCTTCACCTGTTAAGGAGGTGGGCAGCAGAGATCTGTTTTTCCACCCAATTATTTGTTCATTCATAAGTCTATTTGACAAGGACACCATCACTGTATGCCTAAATCTAGTGTATCCTCCAAAATATAAAGATATTTTGAGTATGATTGTGTATGGTAGGCCTGCACACACACTTGCTAATACTGGATTTATAGATATAACATATGCTGTCATAACATGAATACAAGTTCTTCCAACTAAAGTTTAAATCAACATTCCCCAACTTGGTGTGTTCCAGATATGTTGGACTTTCATGTCTGCAAAGCCTGGCTGAAATGCAGGCTTAAAACATTTTGCAGTTGCCCCAGAAATGATGACAAATCATCAAGTTCCAAAAGATGGAATAGGAGGCAGAGGGAATAAAAGTATTAGACTTCAGGGACCTGGATGGGGGAAATAAGTTTAACTGAAAAACTTTTACTTGACTTCCTTCAAAAGTTGTTCTTAAGTTGTTTCTACTGAGTCCACTGGTGGATGGGAAAGTTGGTTCGAAGTATTGTCCTTGACCGATCAGCAGATATACAGCATATGGATTACCACTGACTGAATTCAGCAGCTCCACTAAATTAGATACTGTATTATTTAATGTACATCCTACTTGGCCTCCAGAAGCAAAGAGTGGCTTTTACAGAGGTCTCAATTTTTTTCTTCATAGCAATGCTGTGGAGTAGCTTGGCTGAAAGGGTGTGACTACTCTTGAATCATTCTAATAAGCTTTAATAAAGAAAGGAGGGAAAGAATTGGGCATCAGTTCAAAAAAGGCTGTGATCCTTAATTCACACGTTTATAAGTAGCCCCAATGAATTCACTAGGATGAGTAAACTCTCATAGGAGTGGGAAGTTCCATGTTAGTTTTCCAAAGTGAGAAAATCCTGATGAAGTCCTTGCATGATATTTGATGTTCTCCTCAAGGAACAATCCATAGGAAGTGAGGAAGCCACCTTCTTGAAGTAAAGCAAGTCTAGCTGCATGCTTTTATCCAGCAGAAGAGACCTATACCCTCTAAAAATATTTTGCTGAGCTACAACTCTCAGCAATCCCATCAGCATTGTCAAGAGAAAAGGAAACTGGAACTTGTAGTTATCAGCATCAAGAGAAGCACAAGTCCCCCATGATTTTAATAACTGCATAGTTTTTCTATATACTTTACTAAAAGTTAAAACAACGAAGGCTAGTAGGGGTATAAAAAGGTATAATCCAGTGAGTACTCTATTATTTTCTCTCTCTCTCTCTCTCTCTCTCTCTCTCTCTCTCTCTCTCTCTCTCTCTCTCTCTCTCTCTCTCTCTGTGTGTGTGTGTGTGTGTACACGCGCCTGTGTGTGCATCTTTGAGCCATTGTTGAGCCCTGGTAACTGCCTGGGACTAGTCCCTGCTGGGTTTTTTGGCAAGATTTTGAAGTGGTTTGCCATTGTTTCCTCCCCAGGGTTGACAGAAAGGAACTGGCCCAAGGTCACCCAGCTGACTTTGTGCCTAAGGTGGGACTAGAATTCAAGGTCTTCTGGTCTTCTAATTCAGAGATTATATGGATTGTTCACAAGATTTCACACCACCCTCCCCTGCAATATAAAACCAAAATATATAAGAGTAGCTTGATCGTGAGATGGGGGGAAAATAAAGAAACAAATAAATACATAAATACATAAATAAACAAATCACTTTATCCTTGGATACATGAGTCTTATTCTGCAAAAAATGGTGAATGTATGAGTATTTCCTATATTAAATAATAAATATTTTTACTTTATGTCAAACAAATGGAACTTAAAACCTTTCGGACTACAATAATATTTTCAAATGGTACATAATGTACAGTAGCCCCCTCTTCCCATGCAATGCTTTCTCTGCCAGTTTCCCAGTTATTAGACTATTATTGCTTTTCATTCCAATTAAGAGTTTGGGGAAATTGGCAGTAGTTGGGTATTTTCAGCAGCCTGGTCCATAATTATTCAGTTTGCTGAAGAGGCTGAAATTAGCCAATGTGTGGAGTAAATGGGAAAGTGCACAACTATGTCAGATAACAGTTTATGAGAGATGAATTATATACCTTTACATAAATGAGAGTGGAAATATTATCTATTAAAATTTTAATGTGCTAGTATCTACACTGTTCTAAGGAGAATTTGGTACCAATTATGTCTTTATTTATTCAACCAATCTTTATAGCCAATCATCTGAGCCAAGTGATTCTGGGCAGCTGACAATTCTGAAACTATACAACAGTTAAAACAATTTAAAACAATAAAAACATCCAAACAATAAATACATACAGGCGCCAAAATAATTAACCAACTAATATTAGCGTCACGAAACAGAGTCCTGAACACAATTTTGGTACACAGCCAAATTCTTAAAGCCTAACCAAAGATCAACAGAGTCGGGTCATTTTAATATTCTCTAAAGGGAGAATATTCCACAAAAGAGGGGATATAGCAGAAAAGGACTGTCTTTTAGTATCTGCCAATTGATACTCTTTGGCTGAGGGGATTTGCAGCATACCTAATCTGCTGGATCAAATTGGATGGGTAGAAACTCTTGGAAAAAGATGATCCCTGGTGGTTCAAAGCCAGGTTGGGCTCTAAGGTGACATCCAGCACCTTGAATTGCACCCAGAAACACATAGGTGACCAGTGCAGCTCACATGGTAATGGAGTTACATGTGCCATGCATCTGGCACCATTTCCTACCACAGATGGAATAACTTAAGAATTATTGGTGAACCCACTCTTCATAAAACTTAAAATGGACACCTAACATAAAAAATGTCATCAAAAAAGCACAACAAAGAATGTTCTTTCTGCACCAACTCAGGAAACTCAAACTGCCCAAGGAGCTGCTGATTCAGTTCTACAGAGGAATTATTGAGTCTGTCATCTGCACCTCCATAACTGTCTGGTTTGGCTCTGCAACCAAACAAGACAGACACAGACTTCAACGGATAATTAGAACTGCAGAAAAAAACAATTGCTACCAACCTGCCTTCCATTGAGGATCTGTATACTGCATGAGTCAAAAAGAGAGCTGTGAAAATATCTACAGACCCCTCATATCCTGGACATAAATTGTTTCAACTTCTACCCTCAAAACGACGTTATAGAGCATTGCACACCAGAACAACTAGACACAAGGAGAGTTTTTCCCTGAATGCCATCACTCTGCTAAACAACTAATTCCCGCAATACTGTCAAACTATTTACTAAGACTGTATTACTATTATTCTTCTCATCCTTCCTATTACCTATCTCCTCCCACTTATGACTATAACCATGTTGCTTGTATCTTTACTATTTATATTGTTTTATTTGTTTCCTAGTATGATTTGATTGCTTATTAGCAGTGGTCCTCAACCTTCCTAATGCCGCGACCCCCTCCCCGCCGCCGCGACCCCCTCCCCACCCCTCCCTGCATGCGATGAGGTGACAAAGGGGGCGTGGCATCAAGATGGCCGGCTAGTGCACGCTTAAGCAACCCCTGTAAAAGGGTAGTTCGACCCCCAAAGGGGTCGCGACCCACAGGTTGAGAACTGCTGGCTTGTTAGTAACCTATGGCTATCACTAAGTGCTGTATCTTATGATTCTTGATGAATGTATTTTTTTTTATGTACACTGAGAGCATATGCACCAGACATATTCCTTGTGTGTCCAATCAGACTTGGCCAATAAAGAATTCTGTCTATAAATATTTTGAAGCCGACTCATCTAGCTTTTAAATGTTACTATTATCATATTTTCAAATGATTCTGTAGGTTTTTAAAAGCAAAAATATATACAGTTCATGAACGTTCACTTTCAGTTTTAAGGGAAAAAATATAGGACATTAATAGAAAAAAATATGAGAGAGTGTATTGTTTAAACCGGCGTTCCATACTCTCCTTTAATACTGTCTAAAGTGCTAATATTAAATGTTGGGACAAGTTGTGTAGATTTCCCTTCTAATTTGGGTGTATCTGTACTGTGTGCTAATCATATATTTCTGTGCAGTAAGCTGACAGAGCTTAGTGATGTTGAGTCCTGTAATTGGGCACTGAAAGCTGACTCTGATTTACCAAAAGATGCTAGACACTGCTATTCCAAATTTTGCATGAGATCCTGGAACATTAAATCATTATATGAGATTTAAACTCTGAACTTGTGTTTTGAAAGATCCTGATGACCTGGTTCTTCACCCAGGCGTTTGGTAAATAAGAATGAAGGCACTTTTTCTTTGTCTTTGTTCCCATCTTTGGTTATCTCTGCCATCTTTGTTCCTTTTCCTTTTGCACTGTTTTGTTTTAAACTGCCCAGAATATTATTAAGGTTGATCGCACAGCCAGCCAGATGTTTAGACTGGATTTGGCATTTTTATCCACCAATTGAGTCCTCCCCAAGGACCTGGGATAGGCAGATGTTGTTGTTAATAATATTAAAGGGTGCAGGATGTAAGTTGTTCCAAGTAAACCTGCAATTGGCCAATGGTTATTCTGTCAATGATGATTGTTTTCAAGTGGTGCTGCAGATGTTTTGGGATTGCAGTCAAGGCACCTATAAGATTGATTAAGATTGCTTTCTTTGTCTTTCTTATCGATAACTGTTAAGTCTGGAGTGTTATGTGGCAAATGTTTGTCTATTTGAGCTCTAAAGTCCCACAGCACTTCAGCTTCTTCATTTTTTATTACTTTGTCTACTTAGTGGTTCCACTAGTTCTTGCTTGCAGGCAAATAGATTTTTTGCAGGTATTCCAATGCATCGTTGCTACTTTGTCATGCTGTTATTTGTAATTAATCTATGTGATCTTCTTGCAACAACTAACCAGGTGATCCACTGTATCTTCAGGTTCTTTGCAGAGGTGGCACTTGCTGCCTGTTGCTTCTCAAGATTGGGTCTTGTTCTCAAGATTGGGTCTTGTGCAGCCAGAATTAGCCTCCCTATCTCTTTTTTTAAACTTTCCTGCTTTTAGCCATTGCCTAGTCTTGTTATCTACTTTGCCTTTGTGTATTCACTATGGAATACTTTGCCTTGCCATGTATCTTTTCTATTTTTGTTTGGTCTTTCTTACCAGCCACTCTGGCCTCTTTGGTATTCAGTAAGCCTCCATGGTGTATTAACTTCAGGGCATCTTCACTGTCCTTCAGCTATTCCAATGCCCATTTTGCTTCTCCAACTATCTGGCATACTAGCAACATTCCATGCCCATCTATGCTCTTTTACTTGCCATATACCATCAAATCTATCAGGATCACTCTGTTCTTCTTCTTATTGTTATAATTATTTCATCAAACTCGCAGCCTGCTTGCAGATACTTGTAGTGAATTGTACCTCTGTGACTATTTGTCATTGTCATCCAATTGCATTGGAACCTGATGGAGTTGACAATACTTTTCTTTGCTGGTAGAACTGTAACACTTGGTTGTACTTCCAGGCAGATGGACTTCCCAATGAGTCAGAAGTCTTGTTTATTTGATCAGCCTCTTACTTCCAGGATGCTTTTCACATTGATCAACCTTCTCCAACTTGGCCATCTCTCTTACCTGAGAGTAAACTTCTATAAAGCCCAGGCAGATGGTTGAAAGCTGGAAATTCTGAGGGTTGCAGGCTTAACATAGCTGAAGGAGAACAGGTTGGGATAGATGGGCAGATGGTTGGCCACAGATGGACATTCAAATACTGAATCAATCTCATTACCGGATTGAAAAGAAATTTGAGAAGAGATAAGGATGGAGATGGGGCTCAATATTTGAAAATCAAATGGGAAAAGAAAATGCAAACAAAAGTTGTGCAGAAAAAGGTATGCCCAAAATAACAGTGGAGCAGCAAGGGAAATTGGCACCAGTGCATTTTTAAGATCCACCAAATAATTCCATATAACATTTTGCTGTGGACACATACATCCTCTATTCATTTCCCTATTGCATTCCTTAAATCACCATTTGAAACAAAGTTGTTAATGAAAACAAGATTAACTCCTGTTTCTATTTTCAGAACTTGTTTAACATGGGATCCAGAATAGAGACATGTTTTTAATTAATAGTACTCTACCAAAATGGCACTGAAAACCAGTTTCTAACTGTGGCCCATTTATATATCTTCCTCTCCCCCAATGGGGAGGGGGGCATGAGTGGGAGGGTTCACTGGAAAAAAATTACTCAGAACTATGAAAGGTTTGTGGAAAAGTGATCCATATTCAAGGGCTTGAATTAATGAAGCCACACATAAACGCAAGAATTTTTAGACAAGGTTTACTACGGGCTCTATTTTATCACAATAGACCAGGAAACCAAGCAACAACCCTACAACAAGTCTGCCATCAGTTATACTAGAAAGCTGATATAAGAACATATGCTCCCCAAGTGTGGCCCTGTGCCTCCAAATTAGTTGTGATACCTCTTTGGCTCACTAGCCAAAACAAATACATCAATAAATGACAATAAAGGATTTCAGTTCTGCATTCATGCTATCCAGAGGATTTATACTTCCCCTTGACCATAGTATATGCAACACCTTTAAATTCAGAATGTTAGTGTCACTAATATAATGTTTTGCCAAATTCCAACTTATAGTTTTTGATTGGATCGTATTTTTAGTTTTGAAATATTTTAAGACTTTTGTTTTAGGATTACAATTATTTTGTTAGAATATTACATATTAATATTTAGGTTGTTACCTGAGATGACATTCTCTGAGGTGTTCTGTTCTTTTATTCCCCTTTGTTTGTTAATCTGCCTCTGCTTTGTGCTGAACAACCAAAAGGCCAGAGACATCTTGAAACAACAGTGGTTCTGCAGAACCTACTAAAGTAAAATGTGATTGGCTGCTTTATGGCTCAACACTTTGCAGCCAGTATGGCTATTTTAGTGTATTGTGAGAATCCAATTGGGTTAGTACAGTAAATCATATTGAAGCAAACCAGGATTTAGTGCAAGACAACCACCCAATATCCCAATCAAGAAACTACCAACTCAGAGAAACAAGCCCAGTCAAGGAACAACCAAATCCATTCCTACAAACACTGACAGGGCAAGGCACTAGTATATAAAAAGAGAGCAAACCCTACTCCCTTACTACAGTGATGATGTTACTTAATCAGGTAGCAAAATGTCTGCAAGAAAACAAGCTTAGAGAGCACCAAGGACATTCAACACCAAGCTACAAGTATTTTCTTCTATAGGGCAATAGCTTCCATCATCAAAATACATCATTGTGTGAAGGAACTCAGAGGTCTAAAGTATCGGCTAGAAAAACTCAGTCCTTTGTTTAGGATTGCCAGCCTGAAGCCTCAATAATAGGTGTGGAACTCAAAGCTTGAAAGGTTCTCTACAAGCTTTAATACATTTAAAAAAAAATTCTGGATATTGCAATGAGAAAAATCAAGACTGCTGCATCTTAAAATATAATTCAGAATACTGTTGAAGAAGGTTGGCATGTGTGTGTGGGTGTGCTGTCCCTCTTTTATTCTAAATAAAATAGTAGAGCTCTTCTCTTCCAGAAATTGAGGAAGGAGCAACAAGTATGAAAGTCCCTCAGGAATTGTAGCACCCTTGGCAAAAACACATGTTGGGCAATGAATGATTGTGGGTGAGAGGCTGGTTAATAACCAGTGGGAGAGGAACCCCTGTGACTCTCAAAATAAACCCAACATAAGGTAGCTAAGTTTGCCTAAAAGGTACTGATTGACAACATGTTCCAGATTTAACACACTTTGAAGATGTATTATGGTGGGATAATTCTGGCTTAAGGGGGAAATAACTACTTTTAAACCCTAGTGGGGAAGCACTATAAAATGAAAATCAGGACATGGCATATGAGTATCAATGCTAATTTGCTAATAATTAGAAAAGATAAAGGCAAATGACTGTTCTTAATAAAAGGGTAAACTGAACTTTGTATATAATTTCATCCATTGGGGCAGACATGACAGTGCTATTAAACATAGCTATTTTATTCCCAGTTGAACTTCATTTACTGGCTAAGGAATTTTAAAACTTATTTTAATAGCAAACAGCAGCACTAATATTTCTTTACTGGAATTGAATTACAGCATTTTTTTATTCAGTGCATTGTGGCAAGGATTAACTTGTATAAATCTTACTACTTATTGCAAACTCTTTGCACTGAAGACATGTCACAACAGCTATTACAGGACAGTCTCTGAATATGTCAAAGTCCCACAGTGTGCTTATTTCAAACCATAATGTAGTTGGCAATCTACATTACGGATGGCTTTTCACATCATAGTAAGCCAAACAAACCACATTATGGCTTAGTGTGACTTGTGAACTTACCACCCTGGTTTGTGATTTAGTGTATTCAGCAAACTAGTCAATTGTGGTTTATTCAAGAAATAAATCATAGTTAAGCAAACTGTGGCTTAGCAGGATGTGTGACTCTGGTCTATGGTTTGGGATGCTAGTACAGTATAATGTTCATTCTAAACAAGGAACAGGACAATGGAAAAGAGCCATAAAAAGTCCAGTAGAGTATTAGTTTGATTCACCAAATGTTCATACATCTTCAAACAGATGATTTCCAAGAATATATTTATTTGGTTCCATCTTAAGGAAGCCTTATTGCAATATTCCCCAGGCTGATGTTTTTCAGATGTATTTGCTGGAAATTCTCCCGAAGTTTAGGACTATGTATAAATCAGTAAGTTACCATAAAGCTGACTGAGAGTTCTTAAGCAATGAAACATTCTGCTTTCTGAGGTTTTGGGTGCTCCATCACTGCAAGTTTTCAAGAAAAGACTGGTTGGCTGTTTATCCAGAATAGTATAAGGTTCCCAGCACTGGGCAGGCAATAGGACTAGAAGACCTCCAAGGCTCCTTCTAACCCTAAGATTCTAAGTTCCTGATAATGTCTCACCAGAAATCTCATCCCAACACCTCCATCTGCTCAACAGGATGGCAACTCTGGTTTATTGTTATTGTTTTAAGTAAGGGTTCCTAAGTGTTTTATAAAAGCAAAATATTATGATGAGTGCCTGTAGGGTGGTGAGATAGTCTGAAAGAAGGAACAGAGTTATGCGAAGTCCCAAGTTATAAATCATGCCTTCTTTCATCAGGCTGTTCTCTTCTGGCTGCTAGTTATCTAACAAGGTGCTGAACCTGGGAAAGGGAAAAAAAAGTGACAGAGTGACAGGTCAGACAAGTGGGCCTTTATAAAGTCTCTAAAACCTAGTAATCTTTTATGCAATTCCAGCATTGTTGCGTGAAAGCTTGTGAAGCAACGCTCTCTCCCGGTGAAAAACAGAGGAGTCTATTAAAGGCTCAGCCAAGAACTCCTATGGTATAGAACCTGAACTGGCTGATGTCATTGATTTATTACAAGAACTTCCTGGTTCAGCCTGGTATTCCATCTCTTTGACATCTGCATTGCTGTGTTCTGCTCACCATCCATCCCTCATTTCCTGTGGTTTGTTTGACTTTCCTCTTTCCTTTGCTTTCCTTCTGACTTCTGTCCATGTATAAAGCAACAAAGATATCAAAATCATCCCATGAATTCCAAATTATGAATTCCACACTTTCACAAGTATGCCTTCAGTAAAGCATGGCATGTTCATTTAAAATCCCTGCACTGTTTGAGACCTTGTTATGGTGCATTAAAGCCTGAAGAACAATCATTTAGATCCAAAACGGGATCTTTTTATACCAACAAGAGAAAACATTCACCTCCATTTTCCCCCCCTACTATGCTATTTCAATTATTTACTGGATGGGTTCTAGCACACTAAAGGTAGTTCTCTCAGAGGCGCTTTTTCAAGAGGGAACTGGACTGTTGTTGTTTTTTTCCCTTGAGGAAGAAAATGTTTCACTTTTCTCATCCAAGAAGCTTCATCAGTTGTTTCTAAAGATTGTTCCTTTCTGTGAATCTATCCAAATCACAGTTTATGGTTTAGCATGCATTGTATTCTGAGAATACAATAAATGTTGACTTATTCAACTAACCACACATCAGCAAACCATGGATTAGTAAACATATCAGGAAAGACTTTATCATCAGTTACAAAACATCCATTTCTGAAACTGATGAGGCTGACCATTCCTCATTTTACCCCATTGGGAGGTTCCCTAGTTTACTTTCTAGAAAATAGACACATTTTCAAACTACTAATTGGGCAATGCCATTTTTGTTTTATGTGGAACTTAGAACTAAATTGGGCAATGCCATTTTTGTTTTATGTGGAACTAAATAAATTATTGGAATTTGGTATTATATTTTGCAGGTTGCCATTATCTCTCTATTACAATTATCACTATCACCTCCTGTTGTTATTATTATTATAGCCAGATTTTTAGACTGTACCTGGCATTTTTATCCACTTATTGAGTCCTTCCCAAGGACTAGGGATAGGCAGATGTTATTGATGATGGTAAAGGTATCATCACCGAATGTAAGCTGTTTCAAGTAAAGCTGCCTTTTGTAATTGACAGGTGAGATTTTGTCAATACTGATAGTATTCAAGTGGTGTTCCCGATGTTTTGGGATTGCACCCAGATGGTACTATCTTTGCTTTCTTTTGCCACAATCATTATATTTCTATTTGCAGGGTTTTTTTATTTTGCAATTTCCCCCAGTTTTTCTCCTCTATTCTGCTGTCTCCGGGTATTGCCCAGGGGTGGATTCTAACTTACCTCGCCGCTGGTTTGCTTCCTCCCGCGCCATGTGGCTGCGTGCACATTGCGTGCCGCGTGGCCATGCCACAAGGGGGCACGTGCGCATGCGCAGTGCCGAAAATTTGCAAAAAAATATTTTAAAAAGCCAAAAACAAGATGGCGGTGCATGCGCAGTGCCGGGGACTCGGCTTCTGTGCATGCGCAGAAGAAAAAAAATAGCAAAAAATCCCCCCCCCAAAAGATGGCAGTGTCCACGGACCGGCACCGACAGAACCAGCTCCATGACGTCACCAGCAGTTTGCTACCGGTTCTATAGAACCAGTGTGAACCGGGAGGAACCCACCTCTGGTACTGCCATGTCCTCTAACCAGATTTTTTTTTTTGGTCTTTTTTACTAACAATTGTAAATCTGGACTGTTATGAGGCAGGTGCTTGTCTATCTGAATTCTAAAATTCTAGATCACTTTAGCATCTTCATTTTCTATTACTTTGTCTATTTTGTGGTCCCACCAGTTCTTGCTTACAGGGCAAATGGTATTTCTTGCAGATCTTCCAAGGCACTATTGTTGCTACTTGTCTTGCCATTGTTTATAGTTAGTCTGTGTAATCTTTTTGCAGCACTATTATTATTTAACTAAAAAATTCAAACATGAAATAAAGTGTTAAGTGCCAAAACACTTTTCTATGGGCATCCTATCATCTGCATCCTATTGTCAACTTCTTCACACAGATTGTATGCTCTGTCAACCCAGTTTGGTTTAAATACTTACTTAATGACTGGGGTATGAACATAAATTGCCAAAGTTTAGCCAAACAATTTTTCAAATAAAATTGAACAATCTGCTAAAGTTATGCAGTTGGCATGCATAATACTTATTCTAAGCACTGTTATTTGATAACTATAATTTGACAATCATCCCTTAGGAAGAGACAGCACCACCTCTTGTTACTGTTGGAGAAATACAGACAGTCCAACAGAGTCAAAAGTTTCCTTAAGGAACCTACCCACCCTGCTTTTTACACTTCCTTAGAAGTTAATGAGGCAGCCATTGTTTTAGCGAGCTTCAAAATTAAATAGAACGATGATCTGTAATATGATCGTCTAAGTCCATTAATTAAAACCAGAACTATATACCTGATATTCACAACAGGGCAGGGGTGAGGAATATATTCACATGGCCCTACGAAAGGATTGTCTGGGGTGGTAGCTCAAAAACAGGTTGAGGAGGATACATTCCTTCACAACAGAAAATAATCCAGGGAGTAGGGATAGAAATGTTATAGATGGAAAGAAGGATCCAAAATGTTTCGGATGGCATTCTAAAAGTAAAGAGGTCAGTCTCAAGTTGGGTTCAGGATTTGGTCATTGCATCTATGCAGTTTCCTTGTCTCTGTCTTGGAAATGTTTGTCACTACCTTCTTTGGCAAAGTTTTCTTTTATTTCCCAGACAAATTCTCAGTGAGCATCAAGTCTTGTACTACATATGCTGCCAAACATTTTAAGAGGAAGTGTGCACGTCAAGTATATAGTAGTTGTTGTGTGTAATTTTTATACTTCACTCTAGTAAAGAGGGGGCCCTGAGAATATTCCCGTGTGGCCTGAAACAAGGGTTATGAAAAGCTATGTATGTGATTTTCCCATCCTTTTTACCCTTTTCTGAACCACACTCATTTCTCTGTTGACACAACAGCCACAAGCAAAGTGCTGAATTTAAATTCAAAACCGAGCTATCAAATTTCTTGCCTTTATCCCTGATGGTGCACCCCCTAGGATTTGAGTGTGTTTGTCTGAAGGTTGAATTAAAACATAACCATAAATGGTCCCAAGTTATCAAAACTGTTCCTAAAATTCTTCGCAGCAAGAGGGCTGACCCATTCATCAGATTTTCTCCAAACTACTTAAGTGTTTGAGGCTCCGTTCCTATATGCAAATACCAGGAAAGAATATACACAAACACCATTTTCCTTCCCTCTCATGTTTGTTTTCCCAAACAGGATGAGAGGAACACAAAAGAGAATTGTTCATTGAGGAATTGAAACAGAAACAGTGCCACATAAGAATTTAGGGAGCTCATGAGGAAGGAACACTTGGGTTGATTGCACCAGACAATGAACACATTCTCTGTTGGATACTATTTTTTCTATTAGAAGCAGAAGGCGCAGTGGCAGCCTAAGGGTCCATTTAATATATGAGCAACATTTTTTTTCAGAGGAATTATTTTCACTGCAGCTAAAAAGTGCTTCAGAGTTAGCTGTTAACATCTCATTTCTTGAATTAAAATGAGAATTGTTAATCAGGCATGAGCAAATAGTGGCTAGGGGTTGTACCTTGGGCCCATCTTTTATCCCAATACTGTGATATCTGCTTCACTCACATGGCACTCTCTCCGATATGCCCCCTGGGTGCTATTATTCCCCTTTACTCGCCATTTTCAGTGATAGCTGTTTCCTGAGGGGACTGACTTATTTGTGTGCTAATTTAGTGACATAAAACTTGATAGCTCACCATGGAGATTGGGTTTAAAGTGAGAGAACTTTTTTGGCAAACCTTTTTTACATCTTTATCTCAAATAGGGGTATTGGGGGGAAAGAGGATGTAGAGAATTTGCAGGCAGCTATGGAACATCATCCAACCTTGATTTTTATACCTGTAAAAGTATTTATCAGACTTCGTCAAAAACTGAAGACTGGCATAGTGGCATGGATGGAGAAACTAAAACTATAAATATATTCAATTCCACTGAGCGTATAAATGCGCTGGTCTCTATTAGAGGCTTAATTACCTCCGCAAAGAAATCTGCATTCTTGAACAGCAGCTCAGCAGCCTGACCTCTTTCAACTTCCTTCCACAATTGCTTTCTGTAGGCTGCTCATGTCATACACTCAAGTTAAAAACAGAAATGATGAAATGAATGTTATATTTTTTTTTGTTTCAGCTGTTGCTACTTTTCTCATAACAATCATCACAAGACACAAGGCACTAGTTTGACTTGTAAACACAGTATACAATTTATTGTGTGTGGCCAATGTGCAGTAATGCGTCTTCCTCTGTAATGCTTGCCATGTAAAGATGTCAGGATCCAAATCACAGTATCTAATAGGGCTGTGCAGTGCTTTGGATTTGATGAGAAAAGGATGCTTTGGAAAGCATCTTGTGCCAAAAGCAGCACATATCTACAACTCTTTAAAGCAGTTGTGTTTTGTCTGGGATTGTGCGCCTGCTTTCCACAGCTGCCATTGGAGAAGAGCTGCAGAGAAGAGCTGTTTATACCTTTTGTGCTCACAAAATACTTTTATGGAATTAAACCAAAGCTCTGTGTGGCCCTAATATTCAAACTGAAGCCTTAAAAAAGTAAGAGGATAAACTGTGTTAAAAGAGCAAAGGTTAAAGAAGCAGGTTAGAAAGGAGGAGAAACTAACCACAACTTTTTTCAACTGGGTGTCCTTCAAACATTTTGTCTGTTCTTCGTTTTATATTTGATGATATTGTTTTTAATGTTTATTATACTGTAAGCTGTCCAGAGTCATTTGAAATGAGATGGGCAGCAAATAAATTTAATAAATAAACAATGCAATGTCCATCATTCTCAGCTAGCATGGCAAGGAAAAAGTTGAATTACATTATTTGGGTATTGCTGTAGCCACTAAGAAAAGTGGCTCTTTCCTAATGTATAGATCAAGCCATGCCATTTGATGCAAAGGAGCGTGTTTTACCCCACCCCCCTTTTTTTTCATGCCAAAGAGTTTTATTTTTAACTGTTGCTTACAAGACAACTTTCCCATGTAGCCACTGAATTGCTTTTATTTTAAACCCCACCCCCCTCAAAATAGTGTTGTAGATTTGCTCCCTGCTGCCCCAGTTATGCTTCCTCTGAGTGCCTTCACAGGGCCTGGCCAATATCAACCCAGCATCAAGCAATCTGATACTCTGGGTGTGTGTGTGTGTGTGGAGTATAAGCCCTTTGGAGGAGAAGCAAATTTGTGGCTCTAAACACAATTGACTATAGACTTGGTTAAAAAAAAAATTCTCATAACCAGCAGGAACTGGCCAAGAACTAGCCATCAGAGGCTCCAAGCAAAGAAACAGGGGGAAAAACAACCAATACTAATGCAAAGCATGATTGCCCAGTGCCTACGATAGATATGTTTTCTGCAAATTTTCTAAAGTTGGAGACTGTATATTAAAAGACGACTCCAAACCATCTTGTTAAGGTTTACCTATTAAGAGGAGCCAATTGCTTTGTGGCAGTGTACTCACATCAGCATCTTGATAATAGCACCAAAAAAAAAACAACCTGCTGAGTAGCAGTGAACATTATAGCTGAGCCAAAGTAGTAAAATATGATTCTGAATATTTATATACATAGCGCAACAGTAACGGCAACAGAAATGGTTCCCAATTGCCTGCTACATTTGGGCCAAAAATTTCTCCTGGCTTAGTTCCAGAAGAGGGAATGTTTTTGTTTTGGTGGAGTGAGACTAACCTAGGATTTGGCCCCTTAAAGGTAAATGGGAGGTCATCAAAACTCTAGAGTTTGCTGGGCTGGCTGAGCTATTCAATCTCTTACTCCATCTACTGTTCCTGTGTCCCAGGGAGCATGCTGGAAAGCTGAGGAGCTGACAGACAAGGAAACCAGGACTTGGAGTGAGGGAACAGTCTGTTTTCAAATCTGTAAAATCAGTATCAAAGTACTACGGTGGAGTGGTCTCAGTATGCCTCAGCTATGGGCAATGTGTGACTGCCAGTTTGTTATTTAAAAGTAAAAAAAAAAAAAAAGTCAGAGAAGTGCACTGGATTAATGCCGACGGAGCATTTTTGGGATCCAGGAAAGATTAAACTGAAGGCCGGATGCAATGGCTAGGGAAGGGGATAGCAGGGGGCATTCAATTCCTGGAAGCAATGAAGGCAGCATTCTGAAATGGATGCAAAATGGGATTTAGGCAAAAGCATAGGGAAAACCTATGGATCAGTGGGCAGATAACGAGCTGGGAATAGAAAAAGGCTTTTTCTATTTTGCTTTATCCATGTATCTCATCCATATTATCCATGTATCCATCCGTCTTATGGCATGCTGGCTGGGGAATTCTGAGAGTTGAAGTTCACACATCTTAAAGTTGCCAAGTTTAAAAAAACACTGGTTTATCCCAAAGGAGTAATTAAACAGGGCAGCCAAGTTTGTATTTTTGTTGTAAAAGAAAAAGAAAAAAAAGAATCTTTGTTAAGCCAATTTTTTTTGGGTTGTTGATGGTGTTTGTTCTTTGTTCTTTTTTCTTCTTAGAGATTTTTATCCCACAACTTCTGCAGTTCAAAATACAACAACAACATCAAGGGTAATAAGGAGCAGAAAAAGGGCCTCACCTTATTTGGGTGCCAGAAAAGTTTTCCTGGGGAAATAATTCTAAAACCAGGATGGTCTGCTGGTTGAGGACACCCAGAAGTGCCTCCAAAGATGAACCCCCTCCCATGTATGACTGCTGGATCTGGCTGTCCCACAGCAAACAGCTCAGCCTTCCCATCTCACTTGAAATACAGTAGCTATTTAAGTACAGGTCATGTTTATCCATAAGTGAAGAAATCATTAAGCAATGACTTATTACACAATGTTCAGCATGGAAAAATCAGCAATATATAAGAGCCAGTCTAGTCTAGTGGTTAAGGCACCAGGCTAGAAAGCAGAAGATTGTGAACTCAAGTCCTGCCTTAGCCATGAAAGCCAGCTGGGTGACTTTGGGCCGGTCACTCTCTCTCAGCCTAACCCACCTCACAGGGTTGTTGATCTGAGGAAAATAGAAGGAAGAAGTTGTATAGGGAATGTCCACTGCCTTGAGTTATTGTAAAAATAATAAAGGCAGGAAACAAAAAAACAAACAAAAAATAAATAAATAAAGCATAATATCTAGTAGCCCATCATATTATGCAATCAGGAAACAGGACAAAACCAATTTTTTTAAAAATTAAAAATATAGTTCATTAAATAAAATTTAGTGCCTGTGAACCTATACATTGTTTTACATAGACATTCGGGCTCTGCTTAACAAGTAAGACTGGGGGAGGGGAGGGGAGGGGGGGAAGCTAAAACAATGTGTAAGTGGCCTGTAACATATATTTTCATTCACTTGAACTTTAGCAGGAAATGAATATAAAGCTCACATTTCAGTGCCTAGTTGAGCATCCTGGGACAATTGATTAGTTGATAATAAGTGTCTGTCATCAGGCAATAAATCATACATTCAGGAAACGATAAAGAAAGCCTTTTTTGTCTGCTGACAGACATTTGCAGGGAAAACTTTATATTTTCAGTTCAAAGAAAGGCAGATTCTCTCTCTCAGCTTTCTTCCTGGAGTAGGATAGCACTTCCCTTGCAGAATGGTTGGGTAAAGTCATTTCCCCCATGAGCATTTTAACAAAAGTACACTTTAGTGTTCTTGACATCTACAGAAGGGTAGTAGCTGATTTACATTCATTGAGAAGCTGACCATGACCAAATTGGAAAAGGTATTAAAATGCATTTTGAAAGCTTGAGCTCCAAGTGTAAAATAAAATATTGCCAACCTGCCATTGACACACATGTTCCAAATTGCTTCTTGATCAGGCATTGTATTTTTTTTTTAACAGAGTGTCATATATTTCAAGATAGGTTGCTTTGGACCTCAAGATTGCTATAGCAGAAGGGAAATTTTACAGGAGCCTATAAAACTTAAATATTTGGTTAATTACTTCCTTTGATGTATACTTTATATGGATTATAATCTACACATCAGCTTTGACCATTGCAATGTATTTGGGATATATTTAGATCACAACACTCAAAATTCTCAGGCAGTGTGCCCAGAAGCTAGGAGCTACGGGTCTAAGACATCTGGAGGGCATGATCTTAGAGAAGGCTGATATACAGTTTGAGAATAAATCAATCAAACAGCCAGTCAAGGCCAGTTTATTGCTGTATTTCATTTTGCAAAACTTACTCATCTTTTTCCAAATACTTAAACTATCTCTGGGGACAAAAAGTATATGACCTGATACAAATCTTTATACAGCAGATATTAAAAAGTTAGGCTTTCAATGGTTTGACAAGGTTGATAAAGAAAAGATATTTATTGCAATTGAAAAGGAAATTAATGTTTGCAAATAACAGTCCATTTGACATATTTGATAAGGCTGAACTCTTTAGGGAAGAATTGCTAATGTAGAGTGATATTTATACATTTCCCTACATACAATATAGAGAAAAGGCTAGTCAACAAGAATTGTATCAGTAGCAACTACTTCCATAGGGAAGTTAATTATGGATATGGCTACATCACAGACTGAATCTGGTAGAAAGCCCCTAAGGCAGTGGTTCTCAACCTTCCTAATGCCGCGACCCCCGCCCCGCCACTGTGACCCCCTCCCCCTCCCCACGTGCGATGAGGTGACAAAGGGGGCGTGGCGGGCTAGCGCGCGCTTAGGCGACCCCTTAGGCGACCCCTTCGACCCCCAAAGCGGTCGCAACCCACAGGTTGAGAACCGCTGCCCTAAGGGATCTTGGAAATTTGAGGGAATCTAGAAACATGGAACAACGATCTGTACACACCTTCTGCAAATTATGATTTCTATCATTCTTTGGGAAAAGCCATGATTCTAAAATTGATTATCAGAATCTAGCATGGATTTGCAGTATAGCAGTATCATGAGTTAAAAACAGGACATGACCAAAGATAGTGTAATGAAGAAGAAAATGGCTATTTGTTTTAAATTGGTTTAATATATCTAGTTGTGAGTTTTAAGACTTGAACTTGTATTTGGATCACTATGTATTTCTAATCAAATTAATTGACCTTGTTGGTACAGGTAGTATTAAAGTACAGGTATTTGAATGTTGGGAGCGTGTAAGAAAGCCCATGTGTTTGAAGTCCTTGTATAGTTCCAGATGTGAAACTGGCCTATGTGAATGTAGTCCTCTTGAGATTTTTAAGTACATAACTAAGGAAAATCATAATAATGGAATGATTAGACAGACTTAGCTCAACACATGAGCGAAAAATTGTACAGCCGCATACAATGAAAGGAAATACATTTGTTATAGCATTCCAAACAAGAAGGAAGCATTATTAGATTTACAACACTTTTGGACATATAGTGATGTATTTGGGTTATGCCAAATATATCCAGTGGAAGTGATAAAATAAAAATAATTTTTAAAATACAGTAATAAGGGCAAATGCTAAAATATCATGCACCTTTTGACTTTATATTTCACTTTTGGATCCATTTATTTTTCATTAGGTATGCCACACTAGTACAAATAACTGAAAATATAGATTTCTGAGACATTCTCAATCATCATTTGCCCATCAATCTGAGCTAGCATACAGTACATTAGACAGAAAAAGCTGACAGGGCCCTGATAAAAGCTTGGAGTTTCAGCCATACTTAGCTTTCTCTGCAGCCAGAGCCAGCCTGCGGATGTTTGCTATGCAACCAGCTGCTGCTTCCTGAAGAGTTTCATCCGTAGAGCCTGCCATACCCAGCAGAAGCTTGTTAAAAATAAAAGTGCAGGGGGGGGGGGAAAATGAGAAAGGGTTCCAAACCAAAAACATTACACTAAAAATAAATTATTTTAAAATAACACGCCTGCAGAAATCCATCCAATAATGAATGAAAATAGCCATGTGTTCCACATTCTGGAATCAGCTGCTCAAAGCTGGATTCTTAATAGCCTCTTTAGAGAAAATACACTAGCCAAAAGAGCAACACGTTTTAAAAAGAACGGAATAATGCATTTAAGATAAGCGTATCAGGAAAAAAAGTTCAGGCCAATCCTGTCATGCACAAAGATATAATAAAAATATTACATTGGTATTGTAGTGGCAAATGCTCAGGATTGGCATTTAAACAACATCATTTTGAATGTTGGCCTTTCAACAAAGTTCCAAGTTTTTCCACTTCCAATGAAAACATTCTGAGAGTTTAGATGCTCCTGTATGTTAACAGCTCTATTTAAAAAACTGTTGCCCTTAGTGATAGAACTTCAATCCGGTTTTTGTTAGAACATTGGCCAATAGATTTATGTCATGTATGGGGAGTAAATAGTCCCAAAGATTGAAATACACTCTGATCATTCAAAACCTAAATCTATTTTAGACAGCGTACAGAGACCTACTAACTCTGTTTAAACTCTGAACAATCTGTCAGGACTAGGAATCTTTAAAAACTGAGCTTTAAAAACTGACAAAATAACAACAAAAAAAACCCCCCTCCATCTTATTTTTGTCTTTCTTTTTGAAAGAAGATGGTGGGGCTTATAAGTCTGTCCCAGGTAGGTAAGGGAAAAAAAGCCCAAACCAGCAAAAGATTGGAAAATCAGAAGGAAATAAATTTATCTTATGGTCTGATCTGAACAGTTTCTTTCTTTTCTTAGATTTATTTTGTTTTATCACTCATCATATGTGTATGTGGATTTCTTCCTGAAAGATTATAAATTAAGGCCTGCAGGAGTGAGAATATTTTCTCCCATTTTCTTCAAATCTCAGCTGAGTTCTAAATTTAAAAAAAAACCTTTGTATACAACTGGGAATTTAGCTTCCAACTTTTTAGTGTATCTAGGAACAAACCCATTATTCTGCCACCATCTTGACTTTTTTGACTACCTAAGCCGATAAATTCAATCCCTCTGCTAGCTATAAAATGGCAAGAAAACAGAGTAAGTTTCCACTCTTTTGCTCCTGAATAAATGTACACGAAGAGATTTTCTCTGTAAAAGAGTAGCAGCCCAGCTACAAAACAAGCTCTTCACAGGAGAGGGTGAGAGTACAAGAATAAGGATTATGGGGGACTCCGCTTAAGTCAGCTATCCATTATAATCTCGCGCATGCACTGCAACTGTGTGCCATATTAATCACCCAATATAAACATTTCATGGAAAGCAGTGTGGTCAATTCAGATTTAAGAAAGTCTCCTAAATTTTTATTATGGCAACCGCAGGATTTTAAAGCATGTAGCCTTAATTAAAAATTATTTTTCAATCTGTAGCTTTTAGTGTTCTGAATATAAGCAACATTGAACTCAACCACAAAAACATGTTACCATTCAATGCTTATGCATATTTTTTATACTGCTGCATTATGTAACTTTATGAGCAGCTATATATACAAGCAGAAAGTTAACACAAATGTAAATACTAATCACTACCATTCATTAGCCTTAGAACTGTTGGGAGACAGGGACTCTAACTGCACACATTTGAGATATGCTTATTGAGATCAATTTTATATTTTAGGAAGTATTTGTGTAGAATGTCAGCATCTTGTCAGTCACCTCTCTTTCTCTGATCTCTAGATGTCACCTGTAAAACATTCAAGGTTTTGCTTCACCTCCATTTGTTTAGTTTGTACATGTTTACCACAGAATCGCAACAGATAATCTTCGATTTACAATCACAACTGAGCCCAACATTTCAATTGCTAAGCAAGGCAGTGAAGTGAGTTTTGCCCGATTTTACGATGGTTTTTTGCCACAGTTGTTAAGCGAATCACCGCAGTTATTAAGTGAATCATGCTATTGATTCACTTAATGGGGCAAGTCTGGCTTCCCCCATTGACTTTGCCTGTTGGAAGTCAGCTGGGAAGGTCACAAATGCATCACATGACTCTAGGACAGTGCATGTAATGAGTACCTGCCAAGCACCCAAATTTTGATCACATGGTCATGGGATCCTGGAACGGTCGTAAGTATGAAAAACAGTCATAAGCCATTTTTTTTTCAGTGCCATTGTAACTTTGAACGATCACTAAATGAATGACTGTAAGGACTACCTATATTACATGTGTTACAAACTTCTGTAATGCAGTTCACAGCACAGGATTTTGAGAGGCAAAGTTTTCAGGACAAGTTATTGTTTGCCCTGAGTCAGCTGAATTAATTTGAATGAGAAAAAGCAGGTTTTGCTCTAATCCCAAATATCATCAGCAGACTTCATTCAAGGGCAAATGCCAATGTTACTGCAAGGAAGTAAGATACTACGGTAGCAATAGAATTACACAACTCAGATGAGTCAAAGCATCAAACCAAGTGATTAAAAATGTTATTTATATGAGCCTAAAACAACACCAAGCACTTAGTGACAATTGATGGGTGTTAGGAATTGATCAGCCAACTCTGGCTCCAGCTGATGGATAAATTATTCCTTTCTATGTTGATAAAGAAAGCTCAAAAGCTCTTAGATTTTCAGGCAATCCATTTACTTGTGTTTGAAAATTCTCCCAATTGCTGATATTGAAATACTTTGAGATGTAAAGCAAGACACTTTGATTTATAATCTATAGATATAAGGTCCTTTGTAGATAACCATTCATTCATTATTCTTCATCTCCCTTCTTGAACTGTTCACAAAATATGTCTATCGAAAAATGATTTGCTAAATGAGGGAGAATAGAGTATTATATACAATATATCCCTATACAGGCAATGCTCATCTTCTCTACAGAAAGGAGTTAGTTTCTTTCTCCTTTGCACATGCATGATCAAGCTGTTAATACATAAGATAATGGTAACAATATGGTTGTATAGAAGTGCACACAGCCTATGGAACCTTGTTCAGTTATTTGAAGCTAATCTTTGAAAAGGTTTGAGATGGGGGTTTGAGTACAGCCCTTTGCAGTACTCACAGAAAAATAAACTTCTTGGAGGAAAAATTGAATCTCAGAGTTAGCATGGACCTCACCTCTTGGTAGTATTGCCCTCAAGGACTGGGAATGATACTACTTGCAAGAAGCCTACAAGAGGTGTGCTTGACTGGGGAAAACTGCATGTTTTCAGTTACAGAAAACTTTATCATCATTAAACTTGGGGAGGTTGTCTCATGGAGATGGTATGCAAATTGAGAGTTAACTAAGCACTCCATGGCTCACCTAACTTCTTTATGCAGAAAACCTCAACATGTGAAGAGTTGAATGAACTGCTTTTTGAGTACAATGTTGCTATTGCTATGGAAATATTTAACTGGCCTACTGATTTGTCTTGTGATTATTTAAAATTGATACGCTTTCAACCGGACAGTAATTACATTAAAGTAATCTGTTTGATACATGGTGGTATTTGTACCTGAACAACCTTCAAACTCAATATGTTTGTGAAAAATGCAATACACAAATAAATTGATTTTGACACTAATTATATGAACCCAACTAACAGGCTCCTAATCAAGGCACAGCTGTTAATAATTTGTTGTTATTATGGAATGAACATGACTCCAGAGTTGCAAATCAGTTTTACCAAATACAGAGCCTATTGAATTTTATCAATGACATGAATATGGTGCTTTAAGAGCCTGGCATTGCTATGCTTCCTTGATGGATAATGTAAGGCACAACTTGGTGTGGCTTCTTCCCATAAACCACTTGTGATTTCTGAAGTGCCTTCCTCCATTCAGTTCCTGAAAGTCACCTCCTGTTTTTATTTTCTGCCACAATCTGCAGTTCTGATGAGCTTTTAACTGCCGTATATTGCTTCATGAAGCAATTTCCCTATGAATCCAACAGATGAGTTAAAGGCAGAAATATAATCATATGTCTGACTTAAAACCAAAGTTATGTATGTACATAGAGTAACTACAATGATTTCCATAAAGTTTGACATGAAACAAGGAAAATACTATTTATGATTATAGACTGTATATTCACAGATCATCTTTTGTTTTCTTAATATCTCAATAAATCTCAAACATAACTTTTGGAATAATACTCTTTTCAGTGTTTGGGGGCTTGATAATAAAACCATTCTGCTATATATATTGTGATGCCAATAAAAGAGATATTTGTCATTCAGGGTTAAAATATTCTTATCATATTCTTATGATCAAAAGCATTATTATTTCTCTTCCCCTAAAACATGTTATTTAGCAGCATTAAAGGAAATGTTTGGTTTTTTTTATCAGACAAGTCTCTGTGGAGATTTTCAATTATCCAGGTCATGGTTGGTCCAAAAATATTTTTCAAAAGGCAATTGGACCTTCTTGGGTTTTTTCCTTGAAAACATTTTGCTCCTCCTCCTCCTCCTCCTAGAGGGAGGAGGAGGAGGAGGAAGAGGAGGAGGAGGAGGAGGAGGAGGAGGAGAAGCAGAAGCAGAAGCAGAAGAAGCAGAAGCAGAAGCAGAAGCAGAAGAAGAAGAAGAAGAAGAAGAAGAAGAAGAAGAAGAAGAAGAAGAAGAAGAAGAAGAAGAAGAAGAAGAAGAAGAAGAAGAAGAAGAAGAAGAAGAAGAAGAACTGAAGCTTCTTGGAGGAGAAGCGAAATATTTTCAAGGAAAAACCAAGAAAATCCAGTTGCCTTTTGAAAAGCATTTCTGGGACTATCAGACAAGTCTCTTTTTAAATAATTCCATTTATCTCATTTATTTTCCAGATTACCAGTTTTTTAGTAAAAGGTGACATGATTAAAAGTTAGAATAAGTGATAGAAATAAGAGGAGGGGGAATGTTAGTGTAGACACTGTTATATAATAAAATAAAAGTAACAATAAGAGAAAACGAAGGAATAACTGAACAATGATAGTTTGCAACTTATTATAATTGTGTATCATTATTAGAAATACATAAGTTGATTGAATGTAATAATTATGACTAATTTTACTAGTTTTATTTGTATTAGAATGTATGACATTCAGGTGCCACACTGTTCGTGCATTGATGTGATATATTTGTAAAAAAATAATAAATTAAAAAAACTTTAAAAAAGAAAAGCATTTCTGGGACTACCAGACAAGTCTCTTTTTTAAATAATTCCATTTATCTCATTTATTTTCCAGATTACCAGGGTTTTTTTTTTTAAATACTCCTAGTGTATTTTAGAATTTTGAAAAAGTGATTTAATGAGCATGTGGTGCATTCAGCAGGAATTATTCTTTTAACAGAGTATCAACCAGAGTTAATTGATAAAGTCATCTAATAAATTCTTATTAAAAATGCCAACCTTTAGTTGGTGTGAAGCTTTATCAAGATAACATGCCTCATTTATATCTTCTACAGTTTTTGTAGATCTATACACATTATATAGATTATACATGAATGAATTCATTTTAAATAGAGAGCTGGAAATGTATTTGGTTACTACTACCATAACTTTATATGCAAAATGTTAGAGCCAATCTATAAATCCTAATGTTAAAGAAAAATTTAGAAACAAAATTTCCACTTATGGCTAAATAAACACTGAGAGGAAATGGGAGAATAAATGCAATTTACAAAATGTAGAACAGAGTTGGAAGGGACTTTGAAAACCTTCTAGTCTAACCCCCTTCTCAAGCAGACGACCCTGTACCATTCTGGACAAATGGCTGTCCAATCTCTTCTAATTTGAATTAGTCTCTTTTGTTAAATTTGCTAAAACAATAAACAAATGCAATGGTGGGGGAGAGAAATTGAGATGAGATTTGCTTTAAAGGAGCCCTTATTTCAAAGGAATTATGTCCGCCTATTGTGGAATGAGCTTGGATCCAAGATATTAGGAGGTGGAGAATTTTACAAACTGGAAATACAGATTAAATCACTTTCTTCTTACTTTTCATATTATATGCATAACTAAAATGTATTCATTTAAAAAAAACAATTGTTTTAATACAATTTAAAAAGTGTTTGTTCTGATTTGACAGGCAAAGATTGGACCTAGAGAGGAACCACTAATAACCTGGAGACTACAGATTTTACATGCAAAATGTTCCCAGCAAAATGTTCCCTTGGAATCTCTGGTTTGTATGACAAACTTTCTTTTCTGAAAACTAACAATCAGAGGTAACTCAGCTACCTAAATAAATATCATGTCCTCATCAAGGAATTTATAAATTTATAAATATAAAGCTTCATAAATATATAATAAGATTACATATATTGCCTAAAATAGATACAATTGAGGCTTATTATTCTTAAGTAATGCTAGAAATTACTTTATTAATTTTTCTTTTTCAATTCAATGATTGCTTGTTTCTCAAAGATGTTGAATTCCTTGACTTTCTAATTAGGAAGGAAATAGTCTTTTTAGCTGGATTCCAAAAAGTTCCATACATAAAAAACCTGCCTTGAATAAAAACATATGGTCAAAATCCATCCAAAGAAGTATCAATCTAGATTGAGTCTGTGCTTGTTTTCAGCAACCAAAACCTGGAACTATTTGAGACATCCAAGTGTATGTGTTATTTTACACATATAATTTGCTCCTTAAAAGCTTCTGTTTCAATTAAATGATAAATAATACATGTGGCATAATCCAAAACTAAATAGGATTAGAACTGAGTTACCATTTCATTGCTAGTTAACTCCATTCTTTTTCTTCTTTTCAACCAATAAAAGGATAACATAATATTTGGAATATATATTGTATGTTGTTGAAAGAACTTGGCCTTGAAATATCATGGTCAAAAGTGAACAGATTCCAGTTGAAAATGGACACGGGGAAAATCCCATGTGGGCTGGAACCTAACTTTTGGCATATAATCTAAGCAACCATTAAACCAAAATTTTGTTAATTCTTCACTCTATAATAAGCAGGAGATGGCTGGTTGCCTTCTGTTTTTTTCTTTCATAAGAGCTAAGAAATGTTCACTGATATTGCTAATGGGGGTAAAAGTGAATTAAGGTTCATTTCTAAAATTTGAGATTCAGGAATTTTGAAGGCTAAGAAAAAATATCATTTGTGTTCAAGCTGGACAATTACTTGTCACTTATTACTTTTATTACCTGGTGCCCTATAGCAATGTATATTAAAATATGCAACTGGGTAAAATATTAAAATAACAAATTTTAAAGAAAACTATCAGTAAAAACCTGCATTAAAATGTGCTGTGTACAATATGTGGTGACAAAGTGATTCAATCAATAGCTCAGTTAACAATAGGATGTTATAGTCTTGATTGTAGCAGTGATGGGCACATTATTGGAAGACTGAATAGGCAGACTGAGGGTAGATCATATTGAAGAAGTTCTATGTCCATGGTAAATAAAATTCAACATTGATCTGATGGCACATAATCAACAACCATGTATCTGACCCTGCAATATGTATAAACAAAATTATGACATCAAAAAATCCTGATACTAAAAAAAAAGGAAAAGGGGAAAAAATCATTAAAATTTATGCAAAATTGACAAGTTGAAAAAAAAATCAAATTCAGGTATTGCAAAGATTTCCAACTTTTAAGGGATCACAAATATTATGAGAAAATTCTGCCATCTGTAGACTAATTCTGAAAGGAAGCATTGCAAAATCCATCTTGTGGCCTTATTCAGCCCTAAATTGCCCTGCCAGCTGCTGCATTTCAACACTCATACAAGACTGAAGATTTTTAAAGATGTTGCATGACCGAAAGACTGCAAATAAATGTACATCCATCATTTGCTCAGAGTTGCCAAACAACAAGCCGGCAAAGAAGCAACAAGGAATGAAATGCATTCCTTCCTTTCTTCTGCATCTACAAAGGCATGAAGAATTTTTATAAAAAATAAAACCTCTTCCTTTGCCAGTTTCCTTTGTATAAAAGTAAATGTCTAACAGCTGCTTTCGGTACATAAAAACAAACAAACATTTGAAATGTGTAAAAATATCCTATAATATGATGTACTATCAAATAAATGGTAAAATCTAGTGTCTGTAGGAATCTTACCAAGAACACCGCAAGCCATTTTGAAAGAAGATATTGACAAGTGTGTTCTGATGGTTAATTACTACAGCCAGCGGCCAGAGCTTTAATTCAATACATACAATATTCAGCTAATTGGTAAAATTAAACTTGCTGTTTTCAGGCAGAAATGTATCATATTTTTAATGATTGCCAAAAAGGCTAGTCAAGAAGTCTGAAATACATTATTATTGTTTTTTCTTATGTTCAGCTTCTGTGAATGCTCTTTTTTCCCCTCAAGGAAACTATTTTTGCTCAGCTCATTGCCAAAAATAATTACCTGGCACCTTGCCTCAGTGTGCTCAGTCTGCTATCTGCCAGTGAAAAGAAATTCATTTTATTAGCTGTACAATTATATTTTAAGGTAGCACTGTTTACAAATAATATTCCTCGGGGAGTTTTGCTTTTCACCTACCTCAGGTTAATTGAGACAGGCATGCTAATTGCATAGTGGGTTTTCTTATAGCTAACATTCCTCTTTGCTCCTAAAAAGCTACATATGTGGACCAGGGGATTTTCTGTGGCTGTATGGAAAATCAGTGACTCCTCTATGGATGTGTAGAAATGTTTTCCAGTTCTGCACTGGGATCTCTGGATCCCAGCCTGACTTTTCTACAAAGTCTCCTGAACTGGAATTTGTTTTTAGACAATTGCAAGAAGCTGCTCAATGTATTTTCTGTGGTTTGGATAAAAGTGCCAAGTCAGAAAAAAGGACATTCCCTGCATTCTCTAAAGCAAGATAAATACAGAAGAGAAACTTAGATGAAAGATGGAACTGTTATCTATGGCTCATGCCAGATTCTTTGGTTTTTTGGCAAATTCTGTTAAAGTTGGAAGAGTCAAAGAGCTACAACCTTTTCCATTAAAATTCAGAGTATATGTTGGGGTTTAGCATACCTTGTTTATACATTTTGAACCTTCAAAACTATCTATTTAAAAATGCTTTAATGATTCCTTCTGCATAAATTGGCTGCAGCTCCACTTATTTGAAATGGCTCATTTATCATTAAAAGAGCTGCAGGGCACAGCTTCTGTTGAACTGCTCCAACAAACCTACAGCTTAGTGGGACAGGCTTCTTTTTAGAAGACTAAAAGATATTCAGAACATGCCAAGTAAAGGATGCCAACATACAGGTTTCCCCCCTCCCAAATGTTCCTAAATTAAAAAGTTACCAAAGGGGAGACTAACAACAATAATAAAATCATCAAAATTATTGTCCCTTACTAGGGATTAGACTGGAAATAATGTGTCTCACATATGCTCTTATTGCTGTTGACTTGAAACCTGCCCTCTAAACCCTGCTCCAAAAAGAAAGTTGTTTAAAGATGATATTTAATGCAAATGTTCTCTCCATAGAATTACATCCAAAATGGCCTATTTGCCTATGTAAATCAGCTTTGAGTCATGCTTTATTAATTTATTTATTAGAATAGTTTTTATATGGCCACCCATATTATACAAAATAATCTTAGGCAGCTAACAAACAGGTATACAAATAATAAAATAGATAAAATTATAAAAAAAAACTCTTAACAGACCATCAATGGCAAAAATGCTGGTCTAACATCACCATCCTGGCCCAACACTGGACGGAAAAGCCAAGTCTTAAAAGCTTTCTAGAAGAAAAGAACAACAATATGTGTGCAAGCCACACACACACTCACATCCACATCCACACACTACACATGCACACACACTACACTACACACACACACCTCAAGGGAGAGGCTGTTCTATATGGTAGAAGTAAGCTTTGGAAATGCTCACTTCTTCACTCTTACCAACATTTAATAGAGGGGACCTGGAGTAAGTCCACCCTATCTAATATAGAAGAATCTCTTGTAAACCAATCTCCAGGTATGTTATCATTGAAAAAAAATAATGATGTATACTAAATGTACTTGTCAGCTTATCAATGGAAATATTTGTGATAGCCACAAGCAAAACCTGACTGAAACACAGAGTTGTCACAGCAACACAAGTTTCATGGAATATTTGGCATGTCTGTTATATATATGAATTTTTATTATAATAGCAAAATCTAATGCAAACTAAACTTAAAGAAAAGAAAAATGTTTCAAGGAAAAATAAAAAAATAAAGAGAGAATAAAGAAGTAAAAATATAATAAAGAGAAAAGAAATATACAAAGAAGGGACTTCCAACCTTCATTCCAAACAGTATAAACAATGTTAGTGACTCTTTACCCCCCCCCACACCATATTACAAACAATTATCTCTTCAGAACAATAAGATTGAAAACTATTCACTGAGTGAGTTTACCTTCAATGTTGAACAAAAGAAAAAGTAATTATAAGCTTAAGAATTTAAAGAATCTGAAATAAATAGCAAAAAGGTAAATAAAATTTTGATCTTAGAAAGTTATAAATGAACTAAGGGTCCAGATAAATTTAGAACATTGTAACTTTTACAATAAAATTTTGGAATTAATTATAAAGTACACACAGCTTATAGTAGGAAATCTGTTTAGGTTTTTGGAAGATACAACAGAGATAAGCAATTTCATGATTTGAAAACTGGGACATTATTGAGGATTAAGGATTTTAAGCAAAGAAAAAAGATACAAGCCTATAAAATCCATGTTTACAATGGATTTTACAATGAAACATTTTTACAGTGAAAATGCTGAAAGAGATTTTGGAACAATGCAGTCAGAAATTAGTAGCTACAATATTAACAATGTCAATAATGTTATCTCCTTCTATAGATAGGTTATACTGTAGATGTTATTGAAGAAATGAACTGTAGAACAAATTTTATCTGACAAGATAAAGATGGTATCAAAAGTAGATTTACAATTGACAGCTCAAAAAATGATTTGGAAAAGTATGTGTCAATCGATCTACTTGTACTGGTTTTTGACTGTAATAAACATTTGACTGATTGACTGACTGACTGACTGGCACTGGATCTACAAAAGAAATTGGTTAAAGTTTTAAAAGGGGAATACAAATGATAATCCAAAGGAGTATCCTAGACAATTTTTCCTATTATATTTACAAAAGAATCTTGTTAAAGCCTTGAAGAACTCTGTGCAATAGGACAAAGAAGAAATGAAAAGAAATCAAATTCTATCACAATATTTGAATGAACTAAAGATTAAGTCTGTTAGAAGTACAGCTGGTCGTCAACCCTCAACCATTCATATAATGACCGTTCAAAGTTACAAGAGCTGAAAAAAGTGACTTACTACCAGTTCTTGTACTTATGACCTTCACAGCATTCCTGTAGTCACGTGCTCAAAATTCATGTACTTGGAAACTAGTATGTATTTATGATGGTTACAATGTGCTGGGATCATGTGATTGATATTTATTCCCTTCCCAGGCAGTTCTGGATGAGCAAAGTTAATGGGAGGCTGCATTTGTTTAATGACTGCATGACTCACTTAACAATTGTGGTGATTCGCTTAATGACAGCAGCAAAAAAGATTGTAAAATCTTTAGAGCTGATCTTGAATACTGAGAACAATATTCAATAGTGATGAATACCGAACTGGTTTAATTAAACATGTGGTCAGTGACCAGACTTGGTCAGTGACCATCAATCTGTTTTAATGAATGTGGAGCACTGGGTTGTATTAGAAAGATTTTTCTGCTCATTGGAGATCATGAACATGGTCACAGTGATTTTATTTATGGATAGGCAGATTTAAACTGCTTAGTAGTCACAAGCCATGATCCTCAACAATTACTAAACTAATCACTATCTACAATGAATCTAGCAATAATGCAGACAGCAACATTCCAGTCGTGGTATGAGAATTAAAAAAAAGGAAACGGGTAGACAAAGGATGAAAAGCTTGGAGTATTATTCAAGACATCCCACTGTTTAAAGGAAGCACTAATAAAATACCAAGAAGTTGCCAAAAATATCTTGCTGTAATACTCTGTACTTCTTTCCACCAAATTATAATTGTGCAACAGCTCCCCTCAAAAGCATAAGCAATGAGTTCTATCTTGTAAAAATAAGACAAAATTTGTCTTCTATCTTCATTACTATGAATACTTGATGGGAGACTATGAGAAAAATCCTAGGTGGGGTTATACACTTGAACAAAAATATATCACAACACAGAAGGCAAAAATTCTCAGAAATTTAGCTTGATTTGTGATTACTGTATCCAAACATATATAATGTTCTCCAGAAAATGTGAAAAGGATTTGCCATTGCCTTCTCTGATTTCTTGATGATTTCTTGATTTTCTAGTCTAAGCTACATTCCTAGGATTTTTCTCATAGTCTCCCATCTAAGTACTAACCAAATATTACCCTGCTTAGTTTTTTGAAGATAAGACAAAGTCATTTGCTACTGCCATCTACTGAATCCTGAATTAAAAAGATGTCTGCATAAGGCATGATTATTCTGTGTATAATTTGTATTCCTATAGTTTTATTGCTCCAATTCTTGCAGCCAACCATCCATCTGTTTCACAGCCTGATGACAGATCACTGCTACTTATCAATATTGTTAGTACGTAGGACAGCAGCACCACTATCTGTCCATTATTATGTAATGCTCATAGCTACTGGTATGTTTTATTGCAAAAAAGGCTCCCAAATTATATGCAGCATCCAACTGTAACTTTTTAAAGCAAACAAAAGGAGGCATGAAAGTATTCAAATTAAATATAGAATGTTACCTATATAAATAGGTCCATATTCTAGTCTATTTGAAGTAAATATGTAGGCTTGACTAATTTCCACAAAATTAAAATAAATTTCTCTTATTCCCTAGTGAAAAACACTTAAGATTAGTCCACATATTAAAGAGCAATTCTCAAACAATATGGAAAATTGCCATCCTATCTGGTACCAGAAACTGAGATTTTCAGATTTTAAAAAGTTTTAAAAATCAGTTACGTATATACTATAAAAGTCCATTTTTCTTATTGAGAGTAGGATAAAAGGACTTATTCATTATTTTGAGTCTTCCAAAGTTGAATGTTATGTAACATGATTTTAAGCCTTTGAGTCAATTATAAAATTCTTTTAGTACCGGTAGTAATTAATTACATCTATTCAGACATTCAAGTGTGATAATATTGCTGTGAGGCAAAGTGCAATATAGTTTAGCTAACTTACAATGGAATGAGGAATTCCGAGGGATAGCAGGGTCACATATTTAATTTTTGGTTTTTTCTAGTTACATGCAGAGAAATTAAAATGGTAAAAGCTAACATAAAAGGTACACTACATTAAGTATAAAATGCCAAGTATATAGGCACAAAGAGAATATTGTTAAGTGCCTGGGAGCAAGAATATTGTGTAACTTGAATTCTACCGTAGAGAAGATAATTTCTGATAGTCATTTACCTAAGTGCATTGGACCACCAAAGATGAACGAAAGAGCTAGTTAGGTGCATTTGGGAGGGGATGTTTTAGAATCAGTATCTATCTATCTATCTATCTATCTATCTATCTATCTATCTATCTATCTATCTATCTATCTATCATTCATCTTACCTTCACCACTCCATTTTCATGCATGGTAATGCAATTGTTGGGATCCTCTGACAGTTGATACAATGCTTGTGCAGTAGCTCGGTGAACTTCTGGATCACTTGATTTCAGATAACGTACCAAAGGGGCAACAGCTTTGGTATCTCCAAAACCAATCCTGTTACTTCCCCACATGCAGCAGCGAGAAATGGCATCAGCTAAATGCCGTCTTAATTTGTCATTGCTCTAAACCAAGAGGAAAAATAAATTATAATAAAAATGCATCCCCTGATGTCTTAATGGAAGACACTTCACATAACAGCAACTATTAAAAATATGAAAGGAGCTTAAAAAGGGTTGGCTTCTTTGTTCTCAATGCTTTATTGGTTATTAACATCAGGTTTTTTTTAAAAAAAAATTTAGGACCTCTGAACATTTATATTTTTATCAGAGTATGAAGATTCTGAAATAATGTTTTATCTTTAACTGCAGAAGAAAGATGACATCATACAGTGTATTCCAGAATATTAGCAACAAGAACAAAGTTTTACTTACTGTATTTGCTAATTTGGATAATAAAGGAACAACACCATGATCTGTTATAACAGCTAAATTCTCTTCATCTTTTGCTATGTTGGTGATTGCCGCACACACACTTGCCAAAACTTCTTTATTTTCAGATTTTAAAAGATTAACAATTAGTTCCAAACCACCAACAAACGAACGAACCATTTCACCTGCATCCTAAATGAAAACAAGACAAATTATAAAATTTTATTTCTGTGAGCAATTTTATAACTGGATCTCAGCAATTAGGGATGACAGAAATATCTTCTTCATAGATGATCAGGTTTTTCTAGCATCATGGCAGAAATCATTACTTTCTACCTTCAAAAGTATGGTAGCTCTATGTACTTCACAATCGCACCTCTGGGTTGCATGTGATTTGTGAGACCAGATCATTACAGCTACTGCTTTTCAAATGAACATACCATGAAAAACATACTTATCTGCCAAAATTCTAAAGTGTTGTATCTCTTTTATGTTTCAGAATCATAATTTTACATCTCATATTAGTCTGAACTCTTATAAACTAAATGCTGCTTTGAAAAGGTATGCTGTTTATAAACATTATACCCTTACAGATAAAAGCATACCAAAAAAATCAGTAGTATTTTCCATTTGGAGCATCTTAGAAAGCTTAAGATGTCAAAGCCAATTTATCAACTCTGGTTGCTTTTGCCCAAAAATGTGATGGTGTGGCTGTGCAAATAAACCTGAGTTACCAAGAATCCTCTGTGGACTTTGATTTCTTCTGGAGAACCTGTCCTTGTCCAATTCCACTGCCTACCATTTTAAAGGAAACCATCTTAAAGTCCATTTACAGGAGGATAGGAAAAAGAGAAAATTCAGCATGTCTTTTCTGCATTTCATAAAACACTGTTATATAAGAAAATGAGCTTATAACATAAAGTAAGTAATTAATATGTGAACCAACCATCTTGGAAAAAATGATGTACACATCTGAGGAATAATTCTGAAGCAATATTTTGTTAGTCCAGACCGATGCCATACAAAATGAGTTCTATAATGAAGATTAATACTGTCTACCTGTAAAGACTTCACCATTATGGAACATGAATACATATGATTTAATACTAATACAAACATTACAGTAAATATTTTATGTACAATTATAGGGAAATACTTTAAGTTTCATTAAGATTTAGTACAATTGCCACAGATCAGAACAACACATATTCGTTCTCTTGTCCTTAAAAATATTATTGTTGGGTAATAACAGCTAAAAATGAATGTGTAATTAATGCATTACATTAATTAATTTAATGTTAATTTAATGCATTCATTGTCTGTGTCCTAGCTTGCAAAAGCTAAAACCAATTATGCACAGAAAAGGCTCAAGATAGAGTTAATCTGAAATACATATATTTCTCATCATTTTATCATTGGTTCAATTTATTTTATATTTAATTTTAATTTATTTCCAAATGTTCTAAGTCCCTGGAACAGCTTAGAATTTCAATTTAAGTAAACCAATATTCTCTTCAGCTACAAGCCGGAATTAAAAGACTTCTCAATTAACAAGGCAGGAAGGCCATCACCATACAATCAATCAAGATCTTTAGTTTACAGCCTTCAATTTATTAAACTTAATTATTGTTTTAAAGCAACTTTTTTAATGTTTTAAAATAAAAATATGTTTTCTATTACCTTTATGTACTAAGGATCAGTTGAAACATTTATATCAGTCCCCAAATAATTTCTTTTGACCTAATTTGCCAGCTGTCCATGAATATACAAATTCACCTACTAATACTTTATACCAAATAAGCTTCAGAATGTAGAGTATTTTTGGTATCCTAAATAATGTACAATAGATTTTTTAATGGGGTGGTTGTGATAAAATCAGGGAAATTAACACAAAGATATTGGCAAATGAAATACACACACACACAGGGGTGGATTCCAACTTACCTCACTGCCAATTTGCTCCCTCCCACGCCATGTGGGCGCACCTCGCAGTAACAAAAAATCCGAAAAAAATAAAAAAACAAAACAAAAACAAAGCCGAAAAAAAGATGGTGACCACATGCACAGTTCCGGAAGTCAGCTTCTGTGCATGCTCAGAAGGAAAAAAAAAATTCAAAAAATAATAATAATTAAAAAAAAGATGGCGGCCCCCACGGACCGGCACCGACCGATCCGGTTCGATGATGTCATCGTGACATCACCAGCGGGCCGCTACCGGTTCGATAGAACCGGTCCGAACCGGGAGGAACCCACCCCTGCACACACACGAAACAATTTTACCATAAATATTATGTATAACAACTCTCTAATATTAGACAAGATTATTTCTAACAATAGTAAGAAGGCAAGAAGAGATCTGGTGGTTAGTTAACACTTATTAGATAAGAAGAACTGAAGAAGACTTGATCATGGCAAGATATTACTGTACTTAAAAACTTAAATGTAATGGGAGCTTTGCATTTCAGTCACATGGGGACAGCAAACAAGGAGAAGAATAAATAATTTGAAAACTCTATGAGAAGAAATATATAAATGAAGTCCGATAAGGTATATTTATTATATATAGTAATAAGAAAGTGCTCTGATCAGAACAATTATCTGCTTCTTTCAATGGAAGTATAGTTCTCTGAGATTCTAAAAGCCCAATGAAAGATTAATGTTCTGATACTGAGTTCCTTCATGAATCACTTTAGTAGCTATTTATTCACAAACAAAAATATAGTTCTGTTTGCCTCTAAACTTCATTGTAGATTTAGCACATATGCTTTTAATAATTTTAATAGCTGAAATGTGTATTTCTTTCATAAGATTTAGTAATCAGATTACAAATTTATTACATACTCTACCTGTCAATTATATGTGCCCAGGCTGTCAAACATAGCTCTTCTTACCACAAACTAAATCTTCATTCGTAGCTTTATGAAGTATTGAAGATCCACAAAGTTAAAGTTAATCAAAGTAACTGTTAAAACTATTTTGTATATGGAGGTTGTGATAAATTTCTTTATTGTCTTAAATAAAGGTCTTTGTTTGTTAGAATTCACCAGATTGCTATCCACATTCAAAAGTGCCTGAATCATTTTGGAACCTATCAATCTTTGTTTGGGATCAACATGGCAACCTTCTTCTAACAAGGCAGACTTTGTAATCCCTGAATGTTTTTTTTTTAATGTTTACATTATTCACCACAGGGAATAAGTAGTATCATGACTACAAATTGACTTTCCAATATCAACAGAGCTCAGAACACTTTTCACTGCAATTCTTCATAATTATTTGCTTAGATTGGCTAATATACTTCCACTCTGTCACAGCAATTACTTCTACCGTTATGGTTTGTAGCTATTGAATTAACCGGCTAATTAATCTAAATCTACTTCTGTTAAGAAGATTCTGTTGCCTCAATACTGCTCTTTAAGCACACATACACATGATTAATTCTGATATATACTTTACCACTGCAAAAAACAATCATTAGCGCCATGCAGGAACAACATTTGCCGTGATGTACAGATATGCTCTTCTATTGCCCATGCAGCATACCTTTTAATTCCTCAATGCCCCAATGCAGGCAGCCAAGGTATACCTGGATCTGCTTGACTGTGATGAAAGAGGAAAGCTTCCTCATAAACACAAAGTATCATTTATTATAACACTGGCTCTATTCCCTAGTTTGACATGAAGGAAGTGATCCTGTAAATTATTTGCCTTAATCTTAGCATCCAGTAACTTCTGCAAGTCAACTCTGCAACTTTCCATGTATTTTTATATAATCCTGCATTCAAAGCTTTGGGATCTATCAGTTCAATAATATTGTGTGGGATGGTAATAAAGTCTTCCAAAGATGGTTCGTTTTCAAATACGAATCAGAGTATGATAATTACATAAAAATTAAAAAGAGGGACAAATGATGACAACTAGAGATCCACTGACTCCAGTGATTTCCCATAGAGTTATGCGCACACTTTAAATTATTTAAAATATCAAAGAAAATTAATAGGGCAATTCTTTTACTAGTTAAGCCATTTGATACAGGGCAAAAGGAAGCTGTTTTTCTTTTTTTCTGATACTGAGAAAGTATGTCCCTCTGGCATTGCTAGTATCTTCGTAGAATCTTTATTCCCTGCTGTCTAAGATCGAGAAGGACAGTATCAGAAATGGCAAAATTCTTATATTAATGCAGAAGAAGCATAGATTTTATTCTCTATTTAGCATTTGAGGGATATTGGAAAATATAAACTTCATATTCCTCGCTTACTTATCAATTCAGAGCTCTAATAATAAAGAATATCATACAGAAAGCATGAGGAATATACAGAATATACAGAATAACAGAATATAAATTTTTAAAGAAATGGATAAAGAACATAAAATGAGTGAGCTTGGATTGTGTTGCCATGACATACTTTTTGACCCTATTCAGCCCAACTGTTGAAGCTGCTAACCTTAAAGCAAGTTTTTTAAATGATGTCTTTTAAAATAAAAATAAATTTACTCTTTGCTCATCAAGAAAAACAATTCCTCCCTTTCCTTTTTGTATTATCTTGGAGCATTTGACTAGAACTCAGATTTAGGTTTCAATAGTCCTATGTTTGACACTCAATGGGCAATGCCTATAGAAAGCAAATTGCATATTCCTATGTAAGATTAAAGATAATTCCCAAGTAATAAGATAAACCCAGTGACAAATTCCTATGTTTCCTAATAGATATTTTGCGAAAGAAGTCTCTACCTTAAAAGATACAAATTTCATGCTCTAGCTTCCATTACCAAATTCTGGACTCTTCTATAACGTGAGGGCAGTGCTGATACATATTGGTATGAGAATTATATGTTCTCTCTTCAGAAATTAATGAGCTTCAGAGGAAACATAATAAGGCTAAATTTGCTGCATTTCCTCTGCAATGTGGGACAGGCAGTTACTTACAGCAAGAACTCCCAATTCATCCCATGTTCAGGGATTTCCATTCCCCTCCTGAGCAAAAGAGAGCCAGTTTGGTCTAGTAGTTAAGGCACCAGGTTAGAAAGCAAGAGATCATGAGTTCAAGTCCTACCTTAGCCAGCTGGGTGACTGTGGCCAGTCATTCTCTCTCAGCCCAACCCACCTCCCTGGGGTTTTGTTGTGGGGAAAATAGGAGGAGGAAGATGTGTTGGATATGTTTCTCACCTTGGGTTGTTTGTAAAAATAATAAAGGCCGGATACAAATTAATAAATAAAAAAATATATAAATAAAATGCCATGGTATTTACTGTACTCTTTGCTTTTCCTCTGCTGGGAGGAGCACATCTGCCCTTCCCTCTTCTTCCTCTTTTTTTCTTTAGTCATGTGAAGTAAATGGAATGAAGGAGGAGCAAGGTAAAGGGGGCGGAGCATCCCCCCTGTTTTCCTATATTGGACAGCTGGAGCAAGTGCTGGCCAGCTTATGGAGGTGGGAGGAACATGTAGAGTACCATTCAACAGTGTGCAAACAGCACTGATATTTGGGAAAGAAGCCAATAGCCATTTGAACATACCTTGTCTTTCGTCTTCAGCCTAACTCACTAAACATTACCCTTGTTGACTCTGGCATGGTATTACTTATATTTTGGCTCCCTTTTCCTAACCTTGTTCAGTTTCCTTCATGTATCTGGCTTATATTAATTTCTCATCTTCTTTTGTGTCAACACACCCTAACATTTCCATCCTTCCATCCAATTGATGTTTCACTGTGTCTTTCCATCTCCTACTTCTTGGAGGTGGTGCATGTTTTATTAGAATTCTGGTAATTATTCTTATACTAAACAATATATCCAATTTCTTCAAGTACGTGTGTCTTTGACTTGCTGCTCATTTCCCTTTTTGCCCTTGCCAAATTTGCTATGGCTTATTTGTATTCAAAATAGTTTTCCCCCCCCCCCCGCCCTCAATATGTTTATTCAGTGTATGGATAAACATATGAATAGATGAATAAAAACTAAATAAACTATTTTCTAATTTAGAAGCATATTCTGAATTTGGTATTCACGAACTTTTCAATTTACAAGTTAGCAAGTAGGTCAAATATTATTCCTTTTGGAAATGATAAACTCCCTTCTTGTTAAAATTTGTTATATGAATAAAAATTTAATATTTCATATCCAGTTTTATTTTCTCAGTGATATAGTCATGGTAGAAACCTAGTATAAATAATAATGTGATCAATGCAAGAGAATGATTATAGATGTGACACTCTGATCAAGCATGATTAACAGCTCTATAGACTTAAGTCCTATTTAGGACACATTAAATAAATAACTAAAGATTTAATTCATATGCAAATCAACTGCCACCCTTATGTGCAAATCCAAAATATAGTTCAGAGGACTCTTAGAACATATGTGACTAATACTACCGGTATATATCTAATCCATTAAGCAGAATAAAGTTAGAATATTATTGCATGTATTATGTAATATGTAAGTTTACAGAAAAAAAGCTGAACATCAAAGCATACTCATATATCTCCAATATTATGCATAGGAAAAAGTATGTACATATGAAAGTACAATATAACCTAGATGATACCAATTCATACTTTGGACATATATATTAGCTCTTTCATTCATTCTTTCATACAATTGATCCTATATTTATGTATTTCTCCACATAGTACTAATCCATAGAGTGGCTGAGGGCTAGAGAAGACTAAATGACAACAACAACATTTCTCCAGAAGATAAGATCATCTTCATTCAGTTCTATTTCATCCTTAATTTTACATCTATTTTCTTTATTCATTTAATTAGCTAATTCATACTCTTTACTTCTCTTATATCCAAGACACAATATTCCATCTGCTTTGATCATCACCAGATGGACCTAAAAACCCTAATCTCCACCATTCATCATGACTTTGATTAACTGAGGCTTTCATGTAACATTTATTAAAATAGTAAAATTATAGACTTAATATCTAGTCTTAGTCACACCTGTCCCATATGTAAATTTCCCCACTAAGATAAGGACAATACTGGTCAGTTTTAGCACATGTAGTTTAGTACATCATTAGTAAACCCAAAGCCTGATTTTATTCCAGATATCTTCATGTTATTCCATGCAAGTTAAAATCCCTAACTCTGGAAGTCAATATGATATTATCTAAATCTCACCAACTCAGAGACACAGAGTGCACTGACACAGGATGCAAAGTAATTTAGCAATAAGGTAGGGTAAAAAAATCAATCTAATGCGAATTTTAATTTAGTTTAATTAACCAGCAAAAGAGATTTTTAGCTGTTTCATCTAGTGTAGCTAACATTTTAATATAATTCTAGAGAACCTATGATTCAAAAACAGCACCTTGGAGAGAGATGAGAAATCAAATTTATTAAAAGTATGACCAAAACACAATAAATCAGAACTATAAAACTGTGATTGTGTTCATGCAGCCTAAAGTTGCATTTGCCTTTTTGCAACAGCCATATTGAATTACTAACTCATATTCTGTTGCAGTCAGTTCTATGACATTTGTTAGAAATCCTGTTACCAAGCCAGGTATCTCCTATGCTGTATCTGTGCATTGATTTTGTTTCCTAAATTAGAATGTGTATTTTTCTGGCAAATTATTATACTATTTTTAAGCCATTTCTGTAACTTAATATTATTCTGAATTTTTTGTATGTTTGTTTTAGATTATTAGCTATCTTTCCCCTTTTTTTACCATCTACACGTTTGATAAGGATCCATTAAGATTATGAAGTGAAAATATTGGCAATAGGTGCTAGTTGAGCACCAAGACTTGACTCTTGTGATACCCTACTCAATATTTTAATAACTATTTCCAGTTTGATAAGGCACAGTTCATCCTTGCTATGTACCCATTTAATTGTCATACTATTCAGCCAACACTAAGTAACTTGCTAATCAGAATATCACCAATACATTGTCAGCCTTGCTAGGAAATAAACTAATTTTTTGGTTGTTTATTATTTAATTCACAACATTTGGTGATTATTTAGATTATAATTTCAATGTATTTATTTACCTTTGCGTTTTCAATACAAGGACAGATAGCCCAGGCTGCGCTGGCCTGAACGCCTGGGTGAGGATTTTTCAACAATGACCATAATAAGCGAACACCATCCAAGCGATCAATTATCCTATCAAAGAGAAACATGGAAGATACTTAACTGAGAATTAGAAGATATAAAACATGTGTTTGATTAATTGAATGATAGCTTATTTATCCAAGTTCAATTTATTAAATCCTGTCATTAAGACTATGGATATTCTTTATGAATAGGTTTATTATAGTAACTTTTAAATAGAAATAAACTATTTTTTTAATAATTGGATGGTTGTATATACATTATTTAGAAATATAATTGTAGATATTCAAAAATATATACTTTGTATCTGATGGGTAAGATATACAATTTCATAATATTTTACCTTAAAAATATTTTCTCAAGAAAATAAAAATAAAACTATATAGAAGGACTCTAATAAACTTTGCAAACAAGCCATGTGACTTTTTAACAAGCTTTATGCAAAGTAAAACCAAAATTCAAACATACTGGTTTCTTTCATATAGCAATAAATACTTTCCAAAACAAATATTTATGCCAAAAAGCTATGTACTTTATATTGAGTCTATGCTTAATTTATTTAACTTGCTCTATGACATATTTTAAATATCTATGTGCTCACCTAACATTCAGAATGAAAATGGGTCACACTACCACAGTGCACTCTTTGTTGGATATGAATAACGTACAACTTGTTTCTCCTGCTTTTCCTAAGACAAGACTAACACTGAATACTCTGTTATAATTGCTTAAACATACTGTAATCAAAGTATCTTCATGTCTAGCTGAAAAATGAATTATCATCAGAGCCATCTTTAAACCATCTGTCTTATGTTTATATATCAATCAGTCTAGGGGATCATAACTTCATATTAAAATCCACAGAGTACTTTAAAATGGAGAGGAAGACCAAACAAAACTTAATATCCTTTACAAACTTAGTTTTGTTCAGGAAGATATGCAAAATTCAAAGCAGATGAGGTGAAGATAAAGGGACTCCAGCATACTTTGATTTATAACCTAATGTTTAATTCTAAAGTTTGTCCATGTCTCTAATTGTGAATACATTATTTTGGAAATAAAATAGATATTTTACCTATGTAGAAATCAAACAAGAACATCTAATTTATGTTCATTATGTAAAATGAATTTGCAAGGAATGAAAAGCACAAAATCAACCTAGTACATAATCATACAATTATTATAACCCAACTAGAATGCTTTAGGAAACACAATTTTGTCTAATGTAACTGCAGCTTTACTTAAATCAATGCAACCTGGTTATATAACTTTGCTTCCAACATCCAGGTAATTTGGAAAAGACTAATATTAATTTGTTGGAGAGAGCTACTGTCAATTTCAAACATTACATAATGCAGACAAATTTATATTGCCAGTACAGATAATGC